>PVJI01006232.1:0-88328 GCA_004026765.1 Micronycteris hirsuta | reverse complement strand
GCCTCCTCCGCCCGTTTCTGTCCCGCTCACCGGCCTGGATGTTTGTCTTCTCCTACCTCCTGGGTGTCGGACTTCCCTTCAGTTCGATTCTGTCCGTTCTGGTTGTTTAAATTTTTGCTACTGCATTAGTTGTATGGACATTCTGGATGTGCGGTCAGCGAGTGCGACCACCTACGCTGCCATCTTGGCGGAAGTCCGATAATGGGCTCATTTTAAAAGACACTGAGCAGAGAGGAAAAAGTGTACAAGCTCCTTCCTAGGCTATAAACACTCCCAGATAGGAACTGAATCTTTCCCTTTCATTTTTTAAAAATGAGCTCAGGGCCCAAGTAGGTGCTAAATAAATGATTGTTGAACTGAATGAGGCAGAGTAATGTTAAATTAATTAAACCAGGAGACCATTAGGCTGAGGCGGCTCTAATGCCCTGGCAGCCTACTATATAAGCAAACCAAAATCTGAGCCTGTAAATGCTTCAAGGTTATGAAATCAAAATGCTTAGGACAACTAATCACAAATAGTCATTTGATTGCCTGTGGTATAAGCAATCAAATAATTTGCTTTTCCTACCTTTTCTAGGTAAGCTTTTTCCCTGACTCCCCTCAAGGAGCTTTCCTAACCCCTTCTGGCCTGGCACTGCCTGATTTCAATTGCTATTTGCTCAAATGGACTCTTAAAAAATTTTTATGCCTCAGTTTATCTTTTAATAGTTTAATATTTTTAAAAAGTAGACATATATACTACACTTAAGATATTTACAATCTAGTAGTAGAATTATTTAGCAGCAGAAATCTTAACATTATACTCCAGGTAGAGCCAGGGTTTCTGAACTGCAGGTCACAATCTCAAGGAAGTATTCCAGAGAATTCCACAAGTACAGGAGAATGGAGTTCAGGGCTGTGTGTCTGACTGAGCTTATGATGAATGAAGCTGTTTCAGATCTTTCAAATCAATACATAGTCATGGCACCAACTTCACAAGGCTGACCTGTTAAGGCTCTAGTAGGGGTGATGGGGATCTGGAGTCTCTGAAATGACTTCTAGAGAGGTCAAGTCTTTCAAAATCCACAGTTAAGTAAACATACTAGAAAACTGTAAAGGAAATCTCGGAAAGGGTTAGGCATTCATATATGATGGCAATAGTATAGGAGCTGAAATGGGAACAATGTGTAAATGGTCAACCCTAAATACTCCATTTTTGTATTGTATTAGAAAGGAAATGTCATGTTGGGGAAGAACTTCCTTCATTCTAATAAGTCCCCAAAATATAGAAGCACACAACAATGGTGGCTTATAGCATGTCACACAGTGCAAGTTTCTCATTAGGAAATGCCACTAGAAAAAGACCAATGTGGAGAGGATTCAAGTCTGTTTTACTTTTATTACTGGAGACGAGCTCAGGAATCAGTTAGACAACAGGACTAAAAATAAAAAATTAACATTTTTCCTATGGTTAAAATAAAATTAATATTTTAATAAGTAATAATTTAATGATTTTATTGTTATTCTGGGAAACAAATTGTCCTATTATGAATGTAAATTCTCTTAAAAATATGTTTTGTTTTTGTTTTTATTTTGATCCTCCCCAAAGATACGTTTTTTGATTTTGGAGAGAGGCGGAGAGGGAGAGAGACATGGATGTGAAAGGGACAAATCGATCGGTTGCCTCCCAGCTGGGGATCAAACCACGACCTAGGTATGTGCCCTGATGCTCCAACCAACTGAGACACCCAGCCAAGGACAAACATATGTCTTCATGATAAAGATATTATCTGATTTGATTTAGTATGTAAAGCCCCATGATAAAATCTCTGCTGGTGGTTTCAAGCATATGGTCACTTATGAGTTGCAACTTGTTTCTTTTTTTGATGTATGACTTACTTGATAGAGCACTAAGTCCTTTCAGGAATTACCAAGGAATTTTGATCTTATACTTCATTGTCTGTTGTTTTTTTTTTAGATATGCTTATATTACACTTTGGCTATAAATTAGACATTTGAGGAAGAGTAATTCTTTGCCTTATTTCATATAATTTTTACTTTTCATATTATTTTATTTCTATTTCCATTAGCATGCAGCACAAGTTAAAACACTGTAATAATCGCGGTTCGATTCCCAGTCAGGGCACATGCCTGGGTTGCACGCCAGGTCCCTGGTGGGGGTCACATGAACGGCAACCACACATGGATATTTCTCTCCCTCTCTTCCTTCCCTTCTGTCTAAAAATAAATAAATAAAATCTTAAAAAAAAAAAAAAAAAAAAAAACACTGTAATAAGCCAGCCCTGGCTGGTGTGGCTCTGTGGATTGAGCACCAGCCTGTGAACCGAAAGGTCAATTCCTGGCCAGGGCACCTGCCAGGGTTGCAGGCCAGGTCCCTAGTTGGGGGCGTGCCAGAGGCAACCACACATTGATGTTTCTTTCCTTCTCTTTCTCCCTCCCTTCTCCTCTCTCTGAAAATAAATAAATAAAATCTTAAAAAAAACACAACACTATAAGCCAAAGAGTTGCTTATCATCACTGTGCTATGGCCCTCTGTTATGGGTTAAGTGGAGCCTTTGAAAAATTCATACATTGAATCTCCTCCTATAGTTCTCCATGAGGCATCTGTTAAGAACCTGGTCTCAGTACCTCAGAATGTAACTATATTTGGAGATAGGGACCTTAAAAAGTTAATTAAGTTAAAATGAGATCTCCAAGGTGGTCCCTAATCCAGTACAACCGGTGTTCTTATAAGAAAAGAAAATTAGGACACAGTCACGAACAGAAGGAAGACTGTGTGAAGACACAGGGAGACAGACATTACAAGCCAAGAAGAGAGACCTCAGTAAAAAAATCAAAACTGCTGACACCTTGAGCTCAGGCGTCCAGCCTCCAGAACTATGAGAAAAGCAATTTCTGTTGTTTAAACTCCGCAGTTGGTGGTACTTTGTTGTGGCAGCCCTACCAAAACAAAGCAGCCTCTACATAAAAGGCTATGACAGCATATTGATTCTGGTCTCTTCTATTCACTATTAACGACCCTCTATGACCAGGTTTCCGCTCTTCCCCAGTCTCATCTGTGTCGCTTTCTCCTTGCCACCAGTCTTCAGTCACAGTGGCTTTCTTCCCGCTTCAGTTCCTCAAACACCCAAGCTCTTTCCCACCCCGGGCCTTTGTGCACGCATGGTCCATGTTCTCAGAGTCCCCACACGTGTCAGCTTGTTCCCGCCCTTGGGCGTACTCTTCCTTCAGCCCGGACTGATTTTTCTCACCATTGTCTAGTTACCCAAGTTGTCCCCGTTCTTCAAGGCTCCCGACTCAGGAATCCATCTTTAGAGCCCACAGTTGAACACTTAACTGTTTTCACTTTGCATTTTATGTGTTCATTTTGTATTTTATGTGCATTTTAGTTGTTCTAATTCCTGAGGGTGGAGACCACATTACATTTATTCTATATCCTCAACAAGCTAATAAGGTTAGCCAGGTACCCAAGCTAATGGCTATCCAAGCTTTATTGACTAAGGTATAAATATAATACTTTCTGGTCACAATAATTGGAAATATATTCTCAGCATTTTAATTTTTTAAAGATTTTATTTATTTATTTTTACAGAGAGGGTAAGGGAGGGAGAAAGAAATGGAGCGAAACATCAATTGGTTGCCTCTTGTACACACCCCAAGCAGGGACCAAACCCGCAACCCAAGCATGCGCCCTGACTGGGAATCAAACCGGTGACCTTTTGCTCTGCAAGACAATGCCCGACCAACTAAGCCACACAAGTCAGGGTTATTCTCAGCATTTTAGATGTAGAGGGACCTTTGGGATTATCTGATTCAAATCTTCAGTTAACAGATGAAAAAAAAAATCTGAAGTCAATGAAAATGTCTTCCCTGTATTTAAAACAGGATGAAGGTTAATATTTAAACACATCCTCATCTACAGGTACCATTAAAACACCGTGCCCCCCCAATTGTATATTTTATCAACTGTCCCTTTGCTTTAGTTCCTCCTATCATTCCCCATCAGGCATCTGTTAAGTACCTGGTGTCAGGCTCTGTGATTATGACCAAGACAAAGCTCTGCCCTCGCGGACTCTAGATACGGAAGCTGGAGTCTGCACTGATTTCACCTTCCTGATATCTAGCTATGTGCCAGTTTTCTCAGGAACACTGAGGCATATGTACAGACATAAAATAAAGCCCTGTCTTGATTTATTCAGTTAATAAAATCAACAACCTGCCTCACTACAACCCCTCCATCCATATGCTATAAGTTGTGCCAAATTTAGTGTAAACTATGCTGAGTATATAAATGTATTTAACATTTGGGGATATTGACTTCCTAATTCAAATAGCCTTCTCTGACTCTTACTGAGATATGTCAATCCTTTATATGATGACTTATCAATAAAAGTTTGTTATGGACCAGAAATGTTCTTAACCAGCTTTTAATCACCTCAGTATTTGTTTTCAGCCACTGCAGGGTAGATGCAGAGATGAGAGAAAATTTATTAAACACTGGAAAAGTGCCAAAGAAGGGTCAAGGAATCTCCTTTCCAGGAAATCCTTATGAACACTTTAAGAAGCTCTTCTAAAACTGTGTCATGTTAGTTTACACTGACCCACTAGTGTGGCTCACAGAAAATAGACAGGGGGCTGGGACAATGGTAGCTCTGAAGACTAGTTATCACCCTCACACCTGGGTTACTGGGGCCCCGCCCTGTAGAGGGCCTCACTTACATGGAGTCCTTGGGATCACAAGGTAATTCCCACCGTGACGTGTGCCTCAGGTGCCCTCGGTCGTGCCCTCGTACCCAGGACCTCAGAAGCCCACGCCTTAACAGTCCTGAGTCTACTGCTAGGGCTTCGAGTGCCTCTTGTCTGGGTCACCCTCCTAAGGATAGAACCTATCACCAATAGCACATTCTTGGGCCCAAGGGCAGCCAAGGCACAGCTTGGGGCATCAGGAGGGATCGAACTTCCATGTGCCACTTGGGATGTCCCCAGCTCCAAAGGAGAAGAAGGCCCTTGAGGTGTGGGGTGGAGCCGGGAGTGGATAGGAAAGGGTGGCCTGCAACCCCCATTTACTCTTTTGCCCAGATCCCAAAAAGCGAGGGATAGGCCACTTAAAACCCTTGTAAAAGAAGCTGCATCATAAAGACTTCCCATGCTTCACGCTGTATTACTGTACGTGACTAATTCTCTGTGGGTTTGTTGCAGGCAGGTGACCACCATGGCAGTGTCTGCTTTGGTACCTCATCACTGGTGGGGTGGAAAGGGGACTATCTGGCCTGGAAGCATTTGAGATGTGGGTTTTGGTTAAGGGTTCAGGTTGCACATTGATCTTCACACCTACTAAGCCCTGCCCAACAAGCATAAATCCAGCCAGCTGGAAAGGATTTTTGTGTAATAGAATATGTTTGTATGTTTGTTTTCTTAATTGTTTTTAGATTCAAGGTTTAGAATTTAAATTAGATATTTAAACCCTCACTTTCAAAATGAATTTAAATCTTGGCCAAGATACTTATTCTGCTATACTTAGGGGTAGCATGTGATTTTTAACCCTTAAAGGAGGCTTGTTAATTGCCCCAGCAAATTAAATAATTTAAATATTAAATTTAATAATTATTATTAAACTGTTATTATTATTTTAAAATACCAATCTATTTTTTCTTTGTTCTGCTGCTGTCTTCTCCCTCGTTTCCTTCCCTCCAATGACTCTGCATACAAGTGGCTAGAGTGCACATGCTAATGAGTTGCCCAGGCAGTTAAGGATCTTAATCCCAAGTCATAAAGACCCTAAGAAGGACCTCAGCTGCCATCCATAAATTTTTATTTAAAAGCAAAATAAAAGTGGAATTAATTCAGCACAAAGCAAGCACAGTGAGGGGAGAAAAATTAAGTGTCAATTCAAAATACTTATGTGTGTCCCTACCCTTCCTGAGCTTATAACTTCTGCACATGCTTAATAGGTCATATCATAGTTAATGCTTCTTTCTAGGGACAGCTTCACAAAACCCCTTAAATCCAGTTATCACAGATGATCAGGGAATCGAAACACGGAGGCTACTCCCTACTTTCTCTAATTGGAGTGGGTAATTTGGCCCTAACAACAGTTCCATCCAGATGCTCAGATTGGTTCAGAATATGGAAATCTGTAGTGAGGGGATTTACTCAGGATACTGAACAAAGAAAACCATCATTATCTATGGTCAGGAAAAAGTATTCTAATTAGTGTTAATATCCTCCTGCTGAGCTTCCTGTCATCCACATTTTGATCCCTGTCCTTGGGCTTTCCCAGGATCTGATGTCCTGGCATGGGCAAATGGGAAGGAGAGGCTGGGTGTGCTATCCAAAGCAAAAGAGTTAGCTTAAAAATGCCACCTACATTGACTTGCTGGAATAAGACCGTTACACAAATTTGCTCAGCAAGTGTAAGTCTAATGTATTCAGTTTACAAACCCATAATAACAGGTAGTAATTGAATAAAAAGATGAGAAGAATTTGTTGAACGTTGTTTTCCAACATTTGAATTGCCTGTAAGGCTCATCTGCGAATGAATCTGAAACACTTGGATACCTATTAAGGTCTGAGATTTCTCAACAATAAATTTAGACTCTGGGGGAGGTTCGGCACAAGTCAGGGCTTAATAAATCCCTTTTGACGATGTCACTGACAGGAAGAGGTGCAGGTGTGCCAGCCTCTGGATTCCTTTCTTTTCGCTCACCCCCTGAAGTCAGTGCCCTGATGGGCTGACATGAAAGCCAAATAAATAGCCCGAAAGACAGGCTAAGGAAGAGAAACTTTATATGCAAGCCCCACGTGGAAAGGAGGAGTAAAAAAGAAAGATCCTAGCAAACCATACATTTCCAAGGGAACCGGCA
The DNA here is from genome assembly GCA_004026765.1 of Micronycteris hirsuta. Classification (NCBI taxonomy): domain Eukaryota; kingdom Metazoa; phylum Chordata; class Mammalia; order Chiroptera; family Phyllostomidae; genus Micronycteris; species Micronycteris hirsuta. Next base: position 81,465 of record PVJI01006232.1, on the reverse strand, counting down.
CACACTGTCTTTTAGTAATTGCCAGATTTAACCCACCTAGCTGAATCCCTCCACATGAGATTTTCTGAGTACTGGGCACTTTGCCAGCCATATACTTTGTGTTGCATATGACATGTGTGGCTCGTGGTCAGAGCCAGGGTTAGAGAAAAGCCATGCAGGCAGTTACCTGGGAGGGCAATCTGAGCAGAGGAAAGGAAGTCTCTCCCTATATCCTTTCCCCTCCTCCTAAAGCAAAAAATGACTATGATTTGTGACAATGTCAAAACTGTCTGAAATGTCTAGTGATGGGGTTCAGCACATACTAATCCAAAATATGGCGCGTTGCCATGCTGAATATTTTAAGCTGAAGGAGTTTGAGAAAACAGCAGAAGCAGGACGGACGCTCTGACCGCCTCACCCCATTGTCCCCTGAAACAAGTCATAAAACCCTCAGGAGAAAGACGCCGTCCTTGTATCCAGAGGAGGGGAGCATCCTTGTTTCCCAAGACAAACAGTCACGGAAGAAGGATCCAAACAGTCCTTGCTAAATTTCCTCCAGTTTACTATGCTTACCTCACATTCTTTGCCTCATCAAATTTCTATCCAATTATCTACTTTTCATCAAACCTAACATAAAAACACTCAGTGTTAACCATTTCTTCAGGTCCTTATTTTTTAATGAAGACTCCTGTGTCATGTAAAACTTAAAGTTAAATAAATTTATATGCTTTTCTCCTGTTAGTCTATCTTTGCCAGTTTAATTTCCAGACCCAGCCAGAGATGCTAAGAGGGTCAAAGAAAACATTTTTCCTTGCCTAAAAGGAAAATGCACAAAGAGAACAGGACACCGTAGCCAATATGTGTGATATTCACTTTTCAAGCACTTTGCGCAGCTAGCCTCACTATAACTGATATTAATGAAATCAACTCACTCTTTCATTTGATCACTGTTTATTGAGACCCCTTTGTGCACTCTCAACTGTTTTAGGTTACAGGAATTTAAAGGTTAAGACAGGCAAGATCCCTTCCCATCCTTATAGAGCTTACATACTAGAAAGAGAGAGAGAAAATAAACAAACCAATAAGTGAACAAGTCACTTCTGCTATGGTAAGTATTAGGAAGAAAGTAAAACAATAATATAAAAGAGATTGACTGGGCAAAGCATTTAATGTTGAGTGACATTTAATCAATAATCCATCCATCTCTCAGCAAATAAATATCAGGTGCTTAATCAGTTAGCTTTTATAGCATAACAAACCACTCCGAACTTAGTGGCTTAAAACAATCAACATTTCTTTAGTTCGTATTCCTTTGGGTGACCTTTTGGGTTGAGCCCAGCTGGACAATTCTTCTGGACTCAGCTAGACTCACTCATGCATCTGTGATCTGATAGTGGTCACCTAGGCAGCTATACATCCAGGGTTTGGCCGGTTGTCACTTAGGGTGATAAGACTGACCAGGGCTGTGTCTCTCCAGCAGGCCAACCCAAGTTCATTCACGTTCATGCTCTTCAGGATCCAAGAAGGAGTACAGAAGTGTGCAAGACCTCTTGGAGTCCTGTCCCACAGCTAATATGTAGCTGCTGCCACGTCATGTGGCAAAGCAAGTCCCAAGGCCAAGAGCTGCAAACTCGTATTACGAAGAGCAAGGATAAAGGATGGGGAAGAATTACTGTGTTTTTGCATCTAACATAGGTGTGAGGGGTAACCTAGGCAACTGAGAATATAGTGGTGAAGAAAACAGGCATGACCCCTGTCTTCTTGGAGCTTACAGTCTATACACCTAGGATCTGTGCTACAGCTCCAAGAGATGGATGCACAATGGTTGTTTACCTGTGGGACCTGAATGTTGAGTTCATTAATTGGCACTTGGCACCTGAGACAGAGGATCCTGCCTGCTCAACATGGGACCTATTAACACGCCTTACTGTGAATAGAACTAATTACTAAAATTGGATTCTAACCAAGCCATACTACATCGCTTCTCTTCAGAATGAGTGCCAATCCTATTGAGCAAAGAACAACCACAACTCTGTCAAAATCTTATTTTCTTTAAGACAAAGTCATTTGTGCATTTGTTCATTGCCTCAGACTCTCAACTGCATCTGGTGCCCCTGGACCGAAATTATTTGGCCAGAAGGCGACCTTCACCACCATGGCTTTCTCCTGAAAAAAAATGGCTTCCAACCAACATGCAGCAAGCTGAAGGGCCAGGAAGCCCAGCCAAGTCCTGTTGGTTGTCCACCTTCCAGATGTCAAAGCTCAGAGACAGAAGGTGATTGTCTCCAAATGGCCTCATCCTTTGGCACAGCAGGGGAGAAGCCATGTGGTAGACACGACAGGCCCTACTCTGCCAAGGCCATGCAGAACTCGCCATGGGGCCATAATTCGGAAGAGAAATTTGTCAAATGCTGGCAGAAAGGCTAAGCAGAGCTTTTCATGTACCTTGTCTCAATTTGTCTTCCTGGAAAATGGGGCTGCTATCACTTTATTCTTATTCCCAAATTTTTCAGAATATATGCCATTATGTGGCTGTTCACGTGATTACTGTCGGTCAGTAAACTTTTATGAAGCACAATATTTGGATTAGAAGAATAAATAAGACACAGTCCCTGTCCTCAAGGTACTTGCTGGCTTGTAGAAGGGTACAACAAGCTTCTTAAGGATTGGACTGCAGTTATAAAATGGTTTTATTTAGTGTCGCATGGAGAAAGCAGATTCTTAAAACAAAAACATGGATGTTGCTAATTACGATGCTAATGTTTTCTGTAACTTAAAAGGAAAGAGCTCTTTTGAACTGCATGTATTAATGTTGCTATTGTTATCTTTTTATGTCAACATTTTTCAGCCAGTGGGTTAAAAGTTTTGGAAGATCCCAAGTGTGCAGAGTTGCGCCTTCAGAACCAGAAGAGGGAAAGGTTTTATGCTAAGAATGGAAATCTCATGGCTGAGTGAGGTTTTATTCATCCTCTCTGAGAGACTGGAGAAACGAAGCAGGCCAGCGTCTGTCTCCTCTGGTACTTCGCCCTCTTGCATTGGGCACACATTCTACAGTTCCCCTTCCATGTCCTTGTTGGGCTATTTTCTCCACTTTCTCCCTGCATATCCAGGTTCTCGCTTCACTATTAAACTCAGCTGAGAAAACCCTTTTCCTTGAAGCCATCCTGAGAGACCAGGAAGTCCTGGGTCATGTTGCCTGGTAGCCACATATCTCCAGAAGTTCCATAGCATTTATCTAAAACTTTTGGTGGCATTTTCAATCTGTTTTGTCCACAGTGCCTAAAACAATGCCAGATCATAACTAATTCTTAGTAAATATTTGTCAAAAATGAAAGGGAGGAGAGAGAAGAGAGGAGATAAAAGAAGAGAAAGATCACAGGGAGAAAGAAACTAAGAGAGAATGAACCAAGTACTCTGTGCAAGAAAAGAACCAGCATTACTGCAGAAGAAGAACAAGAAGTAAACTATTTTAGGGCAATACCAAATCCCATCTCTAGTCACTTTGGCTTCCTAAGCAAGATTTGAGATCTGACCACGGAAGAAGGAGCTTCAGCTTTTCCCTTTTGTTCTGAAATTTGTGGTGACCCAGAGATTGAAGCCAATGGGAGATGCCATGACACAAAAGAATCCAGCTTGAACCATTGCAAACTGAACATCAAGGTCTACAAGGACCCCAGTCTAATTCCAGACAGTACCTGGGCTTGTTAATTTCAAAATAATAGGGATTCAGGTCCTCAACTGCTGCACCATATCCTCTGAGTCATAAAACATGATGATTTCAGATCACCCCCGCAGAGTCAAGTCAGGAAGGGGATGGAGGAGACACTACATTGTGAAAGCTAAGAATCTCCCAGAGTCCCATTCCATCCCTTATCAGCTCTTTTGCACTTTCTTTGAACAATAACACACTACAAAATAGCTGCTAGGGTCAGAGGAAAAGAGAAGTGGCAACCTCATCCAATACATGAGAGAATTATCATCCAAGTGACCCCAGGCCTTTCTGCTCTGTTAATCACTAAATCAAGACTTCTACTTCCTGCTGTCTTTAGGTGAAGTCCGTAAGCCCTTGCCAGCACTTGTCAGGTGCCAAAGGTCTGTCTGTAGTGTCTTGGTACTATCTGCAAAAATCACAGCCTGGCTTAGAGGACGGAGCCGGTGGTGCTATTTTCATTTTACAGATGGAGAACTGACAGGCTAAACAACTGGTCCAAAGCCAAGCAGGCAAGTAAGTGAGACAAGACCTGGGACCCACTACCTTCAGGACACGTTTTCTGAAGCTCTGTGTTCTATCCACCCTTCCCTCCCAAAACCCCTCCCCTTCACCTCACTGCCACAGTGCCCTGCAATCACCTCCATCACAGGGTTTCCGTTTTGAGTCTGTCCGTTAGCCAGACTCTGCCTTACCCATCCTGGTTTTATTCCCAGATCATGACAGAGCACCTGCCTCATAAAAAGCCTTCATTAAATATTTGCTGAGCTAAACTGTACCAAACCTGAGACTCTGACTTCAAAATCAAATTCATTTCTGACTAAAAGTGCAATTCACTGGCTGCAAAAAGACCTACATATTCATTGACTTCGAATATAATAACAACTATAAAAAAACAGACTAACCTCATGACCCAGAGATAATTACAAGTTATATTTTTATTTCCTTCAGCTTTTCTTCCCATGAACATATGTATTGTATAATTGAAATTATAAAAACTTAATACTGAATTGTAAAATTTCTTCCTCATTATCATATTTTAGGAAATATTCATTTCTAATGTTTCTTGGCATTTTTATTCCAATTCAAATATATTCCAATATTATAATACTTAAACACATAGTACCTGAATTTACTTAACCTTTCTTACTGTTGATTACATAAGTTGTTTCTGACTTTTTAATTATTATTTATAATTCTAAGATGAACATAGTTGCAAATTAATTTCTGTTCAAATTTATGACTACTTTAGGATAAAGTTCTAAAAGTGCAATTACTTTTCAAAAGTCCTTTATAAATTATTATTAAGTTAATTCATTTTCAGAAAGAGTGTAGCTGAGGTTCTTTAAAGAGACATCAGGCAATTAGAAATAAAATGCTGACAGAAAGATTAGGAATTCTCAACCAAAAATCAAATTACTTCATGAATAGGGAAACCAAGGTCTATGAATGGTTTGTCCAAAGTCATACTGATGTTGGGTTAACACCTTTGAAAGAAAATCGACAAAAAGGGTAAGGGAACTTGGCATTGTTAAGGTTTTGGTAGAGTCACAACATAACAAAGGAAATCAGTTTAAAACATTGGCCATGCCCAGCAGCCAAGGGCAGAGTTCCTTCAACAAAACTCTCCATTCCTGGCCGTATGCCCGCTGATGTAGCTGAGTCCTCTGTCTTTGACTTTCGAGGGAGTCTGCTACAGTCCTAATATCCCCACTCGGACTCCTGGCCGGATTGTCAGTCAGCAAACCTTTCAAGTCAAAAACCTTAACTAAGCTGAGGTGGTGAACAAAAGAAAGAGAGACCCTGCCCCCCAAGGAGTTTATATGCTGATGTCAGAAAACAAACTGTAAAACATACTGTAACTGTACAAACTGTAAAACATAAATTAGGAAAGTTTAGTACTAATAAATGACATTAATAAAATAAAATAGGGTAAGATATATGAGTGTGTGATAGGGAGAGCTGCTGAATCTAGAGTGGTCGAGGATGACTTTTCTGAGGGACACTTGAGTTAAGACCCAGATAATCCAAATGGTGACAAGGAACAGCCAATGAAAGATGTGAAAGAAAGCAGTCTAATCCAGCAACTCCAAGGCAGAAGCAAATGGTCTGGCCAAGGGACAGAGAGACAATCAGCACAGATCTCACAGGGGAGAGGCAGGCAGAGGATCTATCATGTAGGGCTTCGAAGGTCACAGTAGGGACCTTGGATTTTATTCTGCTTGCAACGGAAAGCCACTGGAAGGCTTTAAGCCCAGGAGGTATGTGCTGTGATTTCTGCTCTTGGCAGTTTAGATCACCTGTGGGGAGAAAATAGGTACCTGAGACAGGGGGTCCGAGAATGGGGCCCCAGGGACTCTGCAATGAAGAGTTTTTGTTGGGGAGGAAAAGGGAGTAAAGGAAACTGCCAGGTGCCCCATTTAGGTAGGAGGAGAACCAAGACAATGGGGCCCATACGGCATTGTTTTCTGTCCCCACATAACTTAAAGGGAGACCTTCACAATGTCCAGAGCCCTTGATGTCCTGCCAGTGAAAGAAGAACACGTCCTCAAAGTTGCAGCAGGAACCCACTCAGGTGGCACCAACCTCAACTTCCAAAGGGAGTAGTACATCTATAGAAGGAAAAGTGATGGCATCTACATTGCACATCTGAAGAGAACCTGGGAGATGCTTCTGCTGGCATCCTGTGCCATTGTTGCCATTGGAAACCCATCCATTGCCAGTGTCATATCATCCAGGGATACTGGGCAGTGAACTGTGCTGAGGTTTGCTGCTGCCCCTGCAGCCACTCCTGCTGCTGGCAGAGTCATTCCTGGAACCTTCACTAAGAGCAGGCTGCTGCTGAAGAGGCTGTGACCACAGAGGAATTTCCGGGTGAATGGATGGCTCCAGTTCCCAAGTTCACTGCTGCTCAGCCTGAGGTCACTGACTGGTCTGAAGACACAGGTGCCCTCTGTGCCTCTTCAGCGGTTTCCTCCTGAAGCCTGGGGTGCTCAGCTGCACCGGAGACTAGTCTTCAGCCCCCTCTGTGCAGGCCACTGAATGGGTAGGAACAACCACTGAGGGGTCTTAAGCTGTTCTTCCACAAGCTCTGAAATAAAATGAAAACAAGATTGATGGAAAATAAACAGCTTCTAAATAAATAAATAAATAATAAAGAGGAAGAGTATGACCAATAGTATCTAATGCACTGAGAATATGGGCAAGGTAAGGACATAGGCCACTGGCTTTGACAAAATGTGGATCATTAATGACTCTGGAAAAAGAGTTCAGTGAAGTGGCTGATATGAAAACCCTGAATGGAGTGGACTGAGGAGAGAAAGGGACCTGGGGAAGTGGAGATAACAAGTAGAGCCAACTCTCTCAAAGAGTTTTATAGTGAAGAACAGCAGACAAATGGAGTGTGGGTCAAGGGAGGTGTTGGAGCAGCACTGGCCAATAGAACTTTTCTGCACCAATGGGGAAGTTCTATAATGCTATTGGGCACTTGGAAAGTGGCTGATGAACTGAGGAGCTAAATTTTACATTTCAATTAATTTAATTAATGTAAATTTAAATAGCTACATAGAACTAATGGCTACTGTTTGGGCAACACAGTTTGTAGTTGTTGTTCCTTTAAGGAGTGACACATGCCAGTAGAAATTATTACACACATGAACTCAAATGGGTACCTGAGTAACTCTGAATTCTGGGTAGCATCTCTGACATCACCACTACCATGTCCTTAATCTCTTGGTGTTTGACTCCTAGCTTGTCTTTTACAATAAGAAAAGAAAAAAATCCATCCCTAATTGTCAATTCCATGAGCCATTATAGTTCCAAGTGAGTCACTTTAACTTCTATGTGAGTCATTCTGTCTATCTAGCTTTGCTAGATAGGACTTAGCTTTGAAATGAGAATAACTTAGTTCCTGTTGGGAATCCCCCTGCCTGGTTTCAGAAGCTGTAACTCCCCCATGGCTAAGGCTGAATAAAAAGGCCTTGGGACCATAAGCCACTAAGGAGACAAAGCTTATCTTACCAGCAAGGGCGCCGCCTCTGCCCGCTTTACTTCACCCTGCGTGGTCCTGAGCAGATGACGGGTTAGACAAAGTCAGGTAAGATTCCTCAAGGGAGGGATGACCTAAGACAGACACAGTCATGAAGGGGCCATCAGGGAAGGACTTGAGGGACTATAGAAAAATAGGGTGATGGACCCTCACCCCTGGGCTTTGACATAGCCTGAGTCCTCATTCTGTCTGTAAGAAGTCTCCTAATTTCTTGGCTGCCTTACTTCCCCCACCCGACTTAAGGCTGAAAAATGCCAGAGGGCAGTTCAGCCCTGGGCAGGAACAAGTGGTTTCTCCGGGCGATCAGGGCTAAGAAAGAATGCATAAAATCCTGTGAAACCTGCTTTGCTAAGAATGTCCTCAATTTTCTGATAAGGGTCCAAGCATAAAATGAGTTTGCTTCCCAAAGTTTTATGGCCCTTTAGCTATCTGACCCTGACTCAGAATAAGCCCTCATAGTTATTTGAATGTCATCTATTGTTTGATCATTACTGTCTGACAATGATTGATGAGCTTTACCTGTATTCCTGTGCAAATTGAAACCAATAAAAGCCCACTGAGGAACAGACTCAATGCCCTTCTCCTCTGAGAGAGTGGCCACCTTTCCTCCCCAACCAAATCATGTCTTGGTAGACTTATTCTCATCCACGATGGCTGGGGGGCTGGGGAGGCTCTGCTGGAAAAAGCTCCTCCACAAGTTCCTATTTTCTAAGAAAAAGGCAGATAAAGTCCTTGGTGGATCTAGTAGAATGGCAGTATGATAAGCAACTAATAAGCATAGGCTTTGGATATAGCAAGCCATAGAGATTCAGCTCCCAGCTCTATTATGTATTAGCTGTGAAACCGTACTTGAATTATATGAACTTCTCAGTTTCTACATCTGTAAAATGAGGATAATAAGTCTAGAGTATGGCGAGGCTCAAATGAGATCATCTGGGCACAGTGCTTGCCTACATATGGTAGACATTCAATAAATATTACCTATTACTATTGATATAAGGCATCAGGCCAGACCCAGAGCAGCATCGTGCACCAGTCTAGTGCTGGTTTAAAAATCTAATGCCTCTGTGCCTTTGTTTATCATCTGAAACTAGGTGTGTTGCCACCCTTCAAGGCCAGGTGGGTTCATGGTATTCATGCAGACAGAAAAGTATTCACGGAGTTGTTGGGATGTCTGGCATGCCTTTATTCACAAGTGGGTGCGCCACGCACACTGCAAGCTGTGTGTTTATCTCCATGTCTCGTGTCATGGCCCTTGTTCCCCAGTGTGGCACCCATCGTGGCATCTGTCCCCTTCTGTGTCTCTCATCATCATCGCCCCCAGCAGGGAGTCCCTACCTGTTTAAGTACTAGAGGGGAACAAAGCCAGCAAGATGCCATAAATTATATAACATAACATAATTCTGCACATGCGAGCCTACTTCATGTTATGGGAACTCTTTATCAGACCCAGTCTCAAGGCTATGAGAACACTAGTTATCAGGCCCCTGCAAGGCTATGGGAACACTGCTTCCCTTAGTTACCCAGACACCTGGGGGAGGAAGCCAGACTGCCTCCACGTATCCTACAGTAGGTAAAAGGCGTATATGACACCAGGAAAGCTCAATTTCCTAAACCAGGGACCCAGGATTAGCAAAGAACTTTTCTAACTTGTAACATGTGGCTCCTTCCTGGAAGTGGGTGCGAAAATAGACAGGTTTGGAGGACTTCTCCAATAAACATCACCCATTGCATAAGCTGTTATTTTTCCCAGACCCTTATCTCCCAGGGCTGCCCACTTAACCCAAGAGACTTACTGATAGTTCTGAGCTCAGCTGCCGGGCCAGCAGTCATCTGTTTAGAACTTCAAATGAATGCCCCCAGATTCGCCTACTTTCACCACATAGTGCTGCAAGATAAGTCTCCCCTGGCTCCCGATAAAGGCTTTGAAGAACATCTTGTCTGTTAACAAACAGCTTTTGATTGTGCCTGAGTTTGATCTCCATTTTGTCCTTATTCATCGGACCCCTTTAAATGGGTTCTTTCACACTCCTCAGATTAGCCTAAAGGAAACCCCATGAAACAATGAGTCCAATTGTCCCTGGGTGCAGAAAGTGGGCTGTCAAAAGACCACATCGAGCCTCCCACAGGGCTGTGAGTAGAATGAAGGATTGGTGATGTTGCCAGCACTAGTGGAAAGTAAAATAAGCCAGCTTCAAAAGCCTACATAGTATGGAAAATCAGAAACACAGCACATAGCCCTCTGGCCCAGGAGGACAATCTCCATTTACTTTCAGAGAAAGCTCGTTTTCCTCAGACACAGGCAGCTTCTTCCTGGGAAAACCCAGGGTCATCACTAGTGTCCAGAACATCAGAGCTAACTTCCCACTTGCAGAACAAGAAAACAGCCAGTGTTATTTGGAGGGGTAGAAAATACACAACTCCAAAACTGATGTGTGTCTGAATTATTCTGTTGAGACATTTTTGTTTTGAGGCAAGTGGCATTCCCTGACCCAGAGGTACTGTGGCTACCTCTCCCGCCCTGGCAGCTAGTGCACAGCCCAGGCTGGCCCGTTTGAATCCATCCCTTCAGATGCCGGTTGGCCCAGTGGAAAACCTGTGACTCCTGCAGGTACAATTGAAAGAGAAAGAGAAGATCTCATCTCTTTCTCCTTCAAAGACCAAGTAGCCAGGTCTAATTTTGCTGACACCTGGAGGGATTTGGGAAGGAAGAAAGACACACACCTAAGAACATAATTTGAGCCCTTGACTGCAGCCATGTCTGAATGCCTGAAGTTTTACCTACCCCTCTGGACTTGATAGCTGTGTCAGCCAATAAATTACCTTTTTTATTTATGCTAGTTTGAACTTAGGTTCTGTCACTTGCAACAGACATTAAAAAGCTAAGAGAACACCCAAGTTTCCCTAAGAATTTGTAGACAGAGATACACATGATGAAAGCAATATATAAGAAATATTTATTTGACCGTGGTTTTCAAGGTAGAGTATAGGCACCAGGTAGCCAGTCTGTTGCCATATCTAGGCATCCATATCTTTTTAATCTCAAGTGGTGGAAGTCAACCACAAGTGATTAGGTAGAAAGAGAGTTTATGTAAAGAATATGGGCAACCCAGGCCCTACAACTTGGCCAAGCTATTTCCAATGTGTAGATAACCTCAATCACAAAGATGTTTTCTTGTTCTTGAAAATTTCTAAATGACTATTATTTCAATGGGTATAAAAAAATTGAACAAAATATACTTTCTATGAACATATTCATGACATACAAGCAGTAATAAATAACAAATTATTTGTACCAAATAAACTATTAATACAAGAACCACATTACTTTAGTCATGTACCATAAACATCATGCACATAAGGCAAAGCAGAATTGTTCAGAAGACTAGAGAATCACCCTTGAAGTTAAACCTCTGGAAATAATGCCCAGTTCTTTGCAGAACTAGTCTGATAAGATAATCATGGCTGTCACCACCAAGCACCAGGCATATCAGCTTGCATTGCCATTTTGTGCCCTTTCCGAGCAATTTTGAGCCTGGAATTCAAGCTCCACTGCTACCAGCCCCATTTTGACTTCTGACCCAAGAGCTCATTTGGCCTCGGTTTGTGCCACTGTGGCTCTCTTGGTATTCTTCACTCACTAGTTCCTGAGTCAAAGCCTGGCCCCAATATGGCTGGTTGGTGAACTGTTATGAACTGAACTGTATCCCTCCTAAAATTTATATGTTGAAGCCAAACCCCCAATGTGACTGTATTTGGAGATAGGGCCTTTAAAGATGTAATTAAGGTTAAATGAGGTTAAAGAGGGGGGCCCTAATCCAATATGACTGGTGTCCTTATCAGAAGAGGAAGACACACCCAGTATGAGCTTGCACAGAAGAAAGACCATGTGAAGAAACAGTAAAAAGGTGTCCATCTGTAAGCCAAAGACAGGGGCCTTAGGAGAAACTAAATCTGCCAACACTTTGGTTTTGGACTTCTATCCTCCAGAATGGAACAATTTTAAAAAGAAGAAAAAAAACCATCCAGTCTGTGGTATTTTGTTATGACAGTCCTAGCAAACGAAAATAGACTGATTCATATGACTTTTTCTCACAAAAGACCTCACAAATGAAGATTAAAGAGGGCGTGGTGACTATTTAGAAGTGGGGATCAAAGCAGAGAGTGAGTCAAAGAGGTCTCTCAGATTTAGAACTCAATGGCTAGAAAGTTGAGAGTGACAGTGTCAACTGGGCTGGGCTGTGGCACCCAGATATCTTGTCAAATATTATTCTAGATGTTTCTGGGAGGATGTTTTTGGATGAGATTTACATTTAAATCAGTGACTTTGAATGAAGAAGACTGTGCTCCCTAATATTGACAGGACTCATCCAATCAGTTGAAGGCCTGGATAGAACAAAGATGCACACGTACGCGTGCACAAGTTCACGCATGCACACACACACATTGGCAAGAAGAAATTCTGCCAGCAGATGGCCTTCCAACGTGGACGACAGCACTGGCTCTTTTGGGTCTCTAGCCTGCTGGCCCACCTGCAGGTTTTGAACTTTCCAGCTTCTATAGCTCCATGAACAAATTCTTAAAATAAATATCCTTCTACATGTATACATACACATTCTTCTTCTCCTTCAGGCACCCCTATGATTCAGATGTTAGAACTTTTAAAGTTGTACCAGAGGTTCCTAAGTCTCTCCTCATTGTTTTGAATTCTTGTTTCTTCATTCTGTTCCGGTTTAATGTTTATTTCTTCCTTCTGCTCCAAATCTTTGATTTGAGTCTAGGTGTCCTTCCCTTCACTGTTGGTTCCCTGTACATTTTCCTTTATTTCGCTTTGCATAGTCTTCACTTCTTCCTCTATTTTGTGACAATATTCAACCATTTCTGTGAGCATCCTGATTACCAGCGTTTTGAAGTCTGCATCCAATAGGTTGGCTATCTCTTCATCGCTTATGTTTTTGAAGCTTTGATCTTTCACTTGGGCCATATTATTTGTCTTAGCTCCCCTGTTACATTGTAAGGGGTGGAGCCTTATGTATTTGGCAGGGCAACCCACGTCACTGTGTATGTGGGGGAGGGGTCAGAGAAGGAATATTGCTGCTTGCTCAGCTCTTAGATGGCTTTTAGTCACTTCCCCCACTACCCACAAGCAAACTGGGCCCTTCTGGTGCTGATTCCCCAGTGGGTGGGTTTGTGTACATTCTAGGACCCTGTGAGTCTCTCCAACAAACTCTCCTGTGACGTTGGGAGTTTCTCCCACTGCTGCAACCCCCACAGGTCTTTTCAGCTAGAGGTTCTAAGGCTTTATTTCCCCATGCTGGGTTGCGGTGCCTGTCTCGCTCACTAGTTGTTCCTCCCAGTTTATCCACACACAAATGTGGGACCGCCCCGTCCTCCAGCCACCACCTTGCTGCACGTCCTCTCCACCCCAGTTTTCCATCTCTGCCCCTGCTACGAGTCTGAATGAATTTCTTCTTTAACTCCTTGGTTGTCAAACTTCCATACAGTTCAATTTTCTGGCAGTTCTGGTTATTTTTTGTTTTTCAGGTTGTTTTTTGTTTTTAAATTTGTTGTTGTCCTTCTTTTGGTTGTGCAAGGAGGCAAAGTGTATTTACCTATGTCTCCATCTTGGCCAGAAGTCTCAAGTCATCTTATAGATTATAGCAGTGATATTTGGCTTGTGGCACACATAAATTAATTCCTAAAATTCTGCAGCACAACAAAAAATATGGTTTTTGTCAATATGATAGAAAATAGGTATAATTTTAATTGATTTACAAAAAAAAATCTACCCTTTTTTCCTTCAAAATGACTTTTTAAAAAATCAGGTACCTATAGTTGTATTAGACTTCTGGTACCAAGAATTAGCCAATAAGATGTAACCATATATGCCACATGACCAGTAAGATGTAGTAATTCTATTATATGACCTATGTATTTATGGTTCAAGACAGGTCATTCACGCCAGATGGCTATGGTTGTGTTGGCTGTTGTCATTTTTTTTTTTTTATTTGACAATCTAAGGGAAAAGAGGTCAGTGACCCTAACCAAAGAGCCACGCATTGAATATTTTAAAAATTCTTGCGGCACATAGGTTGAAAAACCGTTGGATTAAAGGAACCCCATGTTCTGCAGGCTTCTTCCTGGCAAAGACCCTTTGACAAAGAAAATAACTTGCCCTTGAAAATGTGTGTTTTGAAAATAACAGTAACTTTGAAAAGTAATAGAGCTGTTTTTTGAAATATTTTTTCCTGGACCTGGAGCTGCTATTTGTCCCACACTTCCTCCAGCGTTCACTCTGCACACCCCAAAGTGACTCTGCACAGTGCCTCTCACCTGCACATCGGTGGCTGTCGGCATCCTGGAGACTCCCATCTGAAGCAGATCTAACTCAGAAGAGGAAAGAACATAAAAAGGGCCTAGGTGCTTTCATGCTCATTAGCATTTACAATTTCCTCTTTCACCGCTCCTCATCCTCCATCCGATAGAGGCACAATGAACTAATTCTTTGTGATTGATCGTGGCCAGTAGATAACATGGTGTACTTCTTGCTTTCATATTCTCTTGTCTGTCACACAAAGCAATCTAAAATGCTGCCTACAGGGAAAGCTGGCATAAAGCTAAAAACTTAAATATCCGTGTAGAGATTATTTGTAAAGCTCAGTTTCAAGTTACTTTTTTTTCCTTCTGTTTTCATAATGGATGGGGTTTTTTTCTTCTGTTTTCACAAATGGTTGGGGGTAGAAATCTTACTACTTCAGTCTAACCCTTTCAGAATCACAGTAAAGAATGTGAGTTGTTTGAAAATGAGCACTCAGCCCGTTCCTGTCACTCTGGAAGCTTCAAACATTTTCACTGCACGTACACAAATGATCAATTTCTAAGCACATCTTTGTTTTTCCTAAATAGCTGCATTATTTGTCTGATGTTGAAAATGGCATCTGTACTGTATGTAATTTCCATCACTTGGCATCATCAACTGCTTTTGATGACACTCAGGACTGTTTCTATTTTGTCTCCTCCTTCCCTCCAGCTGCAAGACCCAGATGTCAGGTTCAGGAACGCATTTACTCTGGCAGAGATATCTGGCTTCTCTCGGCAGTCCCTAAGTTGGTGGCTATTATGGAACTGCAAGCAAAATTAGCACAAGGTCACACTAAAGACGGGATTCAGATGTTTTTGTGAAAAAGAAAAACTAGGTCCGAAACTAGGAAAAAAGAAACACATTTCTTATGCCTCTAATTACAAGCCAGGCAAGTAGCAGACCGTGCCTGAGCAAACTGCAGTTCCCCCATTTATCTGCTGCTCATCCATTTCCCCCTCTTGACAGTTTTTTATCTTCCCAGTCTGCATCTGAAATCAGCAGCTGGGTATGATGAAGGGTTGGCCTAAGTTAATCAAACCTGCAGTAGTGACAGGGTCAGGCCCTATGTAAAATATACAAGCAAGGAAAAGGAGAAAAAATAAGGAAGGAAGGAAAGAAGGAAGGAAGGGAGGGAGAGAGGAAGACAGCCTAAAGGAATTGGTAAGGTGAAGTGAAGATAAAGGACAGAAGACCACCCAGAATTACTGTACCCAAGGAGGAAAAGCATAGCAGTATTCCTGTCATCTGAGTATTTGGAAAGCCACAATTAGCTTTTCTTTTTTAAGCAACCTTTGTAAATATGAATGTAGATCAAGCTACAACCTGCCCTCTATTATCCCAGTCTGGCTTACACTGAATCCAGCTTCAAAGACATCTTGAATGAGGCAGAAACTCAAAGAACTATAGCCCAAAGCACCACATACCAGAGGGGGCTGTGTTAGATCAGGAGGTGAAGAGAATCTTAAGCCATAAGGGAGCCTTATGGTGTGTAATTATATTTTTTCCTTCTGAGCAGCTGCTCTGGGCTGAGCAGTTGTGTGCAGGGCAGAGTTTGTGAGCTTCCCATGGTCAAGTTTATCCACCAAATGTCTACCAGCTGCCCTTTGCTCACTGCCTCAGACACTCCCAACAGTTCAAAGGAGCTTGCTGAAATTTCTATCAGTGAGAGTATATATCCCAGGCCAACATTCAGGTTGTTCAGTCTGTTAGAAGTATACAGTGGTATTACACCTTAATGGAATTTAGTTTCCATGAATTCGCCCATGCACAGGGTGTGCTATGAAATGAGTGGCTCTATTGCATTGTGCAGCCCATGTGGATCTGGATTATGTCTCCGTTTAAGGGAGCCCACTCAACTGCAAGCTGATTTTTCTCCTTCCCTCCACAGGCTAGCTCCCTAGGACATCCCAGCTCCTGGGCTCAAGGCAATCTAAGGGCAGTGCAGATGTGAGCTTTTCTCTGTCCTCCACCCTTTTATATATATATATTTTTTTATTGATTAAGCTATTATAGTTGTCCCATTACTCTCCCCTTTATTCCCCTCCACCCCACATATTGGCCCCCAACTTGTCCCCACCCTTTAGTTCTTGTCCATGGGTCATACACATAAGTTGTTTGGCTTCTACGTTTCCTATACTATTCTTAACCTCCCCCTGTCTGTTTTCTACCTACCGTTTATGCTACTTATTCTCTGTACCCTTTCCCCCTCTCTCCCACTCCCACTCCACTGTTGATAACCCTCCATGTCTTATATAAATCCCTTTAACCTTTCATATAATAAAGACTGGGCAATGATGAACTCCTTAAACTTGACCTTATCTGGGAAGCACTTTATCTGCCCTTCCATTCTAAATGAAAGTTTTGCTATATAGAGTAATCTTGGATGTAGGTCCTTGCCTTTCATGACTTGATAAACTTCTTTCCAGCCAATTCTTGCCTGAAAGGTCTCTTTTGAGAAATCAACTGACAGCCTTATGGGAACTCCTTTGTAGGTGATTGTCTTCTTTTCTCTTGCTGCTTCTAAGATTCTCTCCTTATTTTTAATCTTGGGTAATGTAATTATGATGTGTCTTGGTGTGTTCCTCTTTGGGTCCAACTTCCTTGGGACTCTCTGAGCTTCCTGGACTTCCTGGAAGTCTATTTCCTTCACCAGCTTGGGGAAGTTCTCCTTCATTATTTGTTCAAATAAGTTTTCAATTTGTTGCTCTTCCTCTTCTCCTTCTGGCACCCCTATAATTCAGATGTTGGAATGTTTAGAGATGTCCCAGAGGTTTCTAAGCCTCTCCTCACTTTTTTGAATTCTTGTTTCTTCATTCTTTTCTGGTTGAATGTTTTTTCTTCCTTGTGGTCCACACCGCAAGGGGAAGGAAAACTGAGATTTGAGTCCCAGTTTCCTTCCCCTCCCTATTGGTTCCCCACACATTTCCTTTAGCATATCTTTCATTTTTTCATCTAATTTGTGACCAGATTCAACCAATTCTGTGAGTATCCTGATTACTAGTGTTTTGAACTGTGCATCTGATAGGTTGGCTATCTCTTTGTGGCTTAGTTGTGTTTTTTCTGGAGTTTTGATCTTGATGTGCTCTTTCATTTGGGCCATTTTTTTTTCTCTGTTGGTGTGCCTGTTACGTATAAAGTGGTGGAGCCTTAGTTTTTCAGCTTGCTCCGCTCACTGCCCACAAGCAAATTGGACCCTTCTGGTCTTGATTCTCACACAGGCGGGCTTGTTCTAGAACTCTGTGGGTCTCTCCAACAAACTCCCCTGTGAGGCTGGGAGTCCTCCCTCTGTCACCTCAAGCCCCACAGGTGTTTTCAATCGATGGTTTGAGGTTTTATTTCCCCTCGTTGGGCCCCTGGGTTTTGTGATCTGCTCCGCTCCTCAACTTTTTCTCCTGGTTTATCTGCTCGCGAATTCGGGACCACTGGCCTGGGTCCTGCCGGGTCTGTGTCTGCCAGCCCTGTCCTCCCAGCCTGTTTCAGCGTTGTGTGCCCGGCTTCACAAACCACCATCTGGCCTTGCACCTGGCTCCGCCCCGCTTACCAGTCTGGATGAACATGTCTTTAACTCTTTGGTGGTCGGACTTCCATAAAGTTTGATTTTCTGTCAGTTCTGGTTGTTTTTTGTTTTTAAATTGTTGTTTTCCATCTTTTGGTTGTGCCAGGAGGCACAGCGTGTCTCCACGCCTCCATCTTCGACCCTTCTTTTTTTATTTACTGTAAACTACGTGACACAATCATGGGAACATTAGGGGATAAGGGCAACCTGTCCTCCATCCTTGAATCTGGAGAATTTAGTGTTGGGAATGTTTACCAGCCAGAACCAACCAACCTCTGCAGGTTCTGGGAGTTGACACCCAACCACAACTTCTCCATCAATCTCACCCTCGCTGATTGAATTCTGGGGTTATTTTAATTCAACATAGACCCAAAGGGCAGGCTGCTCACGTACTTGAAATCACAGAAAATGCAGCACGCCTACATTAATTCTCCAGGGAAAAGTGGACATGGAGAATTTGTTGAAAGAAGGTGCATTATATCAAACAGCATAAATAAGAGCAAGAATTCTACAGTAAAGTCTTTTTTACAAAAATCACAAAACTTGAAAATGATTGGATTTTTAAGGGGCTTTTCAGAGAAAGTATGACTTTACCCAAAGTTGCGTTAATAATACTGCCCCTCTGGATCATGGCCCTCAGGTCAGCAGAAATGCCGCTGTCAAGGCCACGTAAAGACAGGGCAGGATGACAATGTGCTTTCCAGCCAATATGCCTTCCTAGCCCCCTCATCACTGGCCTTCTCCCCACCTCCTAGCCTTGGGCTAGATTCCCCTGCTCACTGCTTCAGCCAGACTTGCCTTCCCTCTGCCCCATTACTGGCTTGTGCTGAGTTAGCTTCAAAGACATCTTAAATGTTTCTCTCTGTCCTGTGAGCACAACGACAAGCTCTTCATTAACCCGGTCTTCAGATGTCTCTCTGACGGGTGAAATGCACCTCAGTGTTGTACCACAGCCTCTCATGTAAACTGCATCTCGTACCCCTGGGTACCCACATGCTCCCAAAGACTTTTCCAATCGGATTCTTCTTATTCACATGCTATGTCCCTTCTCTACCATTACCTGTCTTGTCTCTACCATGCATTTTGAAACAATCTTTTGCTTCCATGCTCGTTTTGAAGGGCAGCTGAAGGTTCTTTCAGGGCAATGCTTCTTGCTCAGTTGTGTGGTTCCATTATAACAACGGTGGCGCCCGAGCTGTACCCAACATCTGTGGAGCAGGCACAGGCTGTCAGACGGGCTGTCCTGCCTCAGCACATACATCAGTGCTGGGTGGTGAGCTGAGTCTACCAAACTTGGGATATCTAATTAACAGTATCTGAGGGATTTCTTTCACTTGAGATTTAAGAAGAAGCAAATGAATGAGATGAAGAGAAAGAAGATGAATGACCTACATTTGGTCATTGTTTAACAACCTACTGTTATGTATATATGGAATGAGTTAGAGAAAATTCCATTTATGGTTCTCTTGTCAGGAAAACTATGTGGCTATGTAGGTGCTTGGAAGAAATAGCTTATTTGCCTCTTTGAATTGGGGGTGGAACCCCTAAGGGGCCTTCTCTGGCAGCATTAAATGTTGGCCTAAAATAAAGAGGGCCTTTGCTTTGCAGACTGAGTAGGTATACAAGCTGGGAACAGAACTGAGCTGTCTGGTGAGAAAGGTGGAAGAGACTGGAGAAGGAGAAAGGGATTTGGGCAAACATACTTATCTGGTATCATATCTACAGCTCTTTGTTTTGTGGTATGCAATAGAAATTATTTCTTCTGTTTCCCCATGAAATCTTCCATAGACTTTTTAAAAAATCACAAAACACGAAAAGGATCAGGTGTTTTGGTGTGGGAATAGTATGGCACCAGGTCTGTGTACGAGATACCACTGTATTAAGCCCAGGTAAATGAGGAGAACCCTTAATCCTCAACCATGGCTATGCACAAATGGGCTCCAGTTTATTTGCTTCTTGCCTTTTAATCTGAATCTTCCTGATGACTACAGGGCTTTCAGGGTCTGTCTGTGTTTTTCAATTTCTAGTGATTATAATGCAAGAAGTTTCTCCTTTTACCAGCAAATTTGCTCTGCTCTAGCTGCTGTTGCTGCTGCAGCTGGCATTGTCTTACTGTCTCAGCACATTTGTGTGTTCTATGCAATGCCGTAGTTGACTCAGTTCTGGGGTGCCTGCTCAGGGCTGTGCTTTGTGTCCAGTTTAGACCATTTTCCCTAGAAGATGGTTATCAGATTTCCTAGTTCTCCAGGTGACTCCTCACCCTCAGAATTATGGTCACAGGGTCATGACTTCACAGATCACAACTTGCTGCCCACTTCACTGCATGACCACATGTCACCCATTCATTCACTTTAGAGATGTTTATTGAGAGGAAGTCCCAAGCACAAAGAGCATGCTCGATAAACATTTTTTAATAGCTAAGGCTCCTGTTTGCTTATTTTAAAATTTTTATTGTATTTTTCCATTACCATGTAACCCCTTTATGCCCCCTCCCCCTGCAAACACCACACTGTTGTCTATGTCCATGCGTCCTTTTTCCTTTCTGCTAGATCCTCCACCCACTAACCTCCCACCCCTACCCAATGGCTGTCATCCTTCTCTCTAGCTATGTGTCTGTCTCTACTTTGCTATGTAAAAAGGAAGAAAATTTTACCCTTTGTGACAACATGGATGGACCAGAGAATATTATGCTAAGTGAAATAAGCCATCCAGAGAAAGACAAATGCCATATGATTTCACTCATACGTGGAATCTATGAACAAACTGAACTAACAAGCAAAATAGAGACAGGCTCATAGATGGAGAGCAGGCTGACAGTCTATAGTACTTTGGTGTAGCAGCCCTGTAGACTAAGACAGGCTTACAGACCATGGTAGGACTTTAGAGCTTATTCTGAAAGAAATGGGAAGCCCTTGGAGAGTTGGAACAGAAGAAAAAATAACATGACCTGACTTTATTTTTAAGAGAATCACTCTGATTGCTATGTGGAGAATACATTAGAGGTTTTAAAGTGAAAGCAGAGAAAATGATTAACAGGCAGTTCTAATTGTCTAAGCAAGAGAGGATAGCAGCCTGGACTAAAATTATGAAGGCAGTGAGATGTCAGAAGGTTGTATTTGTAAATACTAATTTGAGATGCTTATCTTATATCCAAGTGGAGAAGACAAGTAGGCAATGGACTTGCAGCTTTGCAGTTTGGAGGAGAGCACAGGACTGGACTTACAAATGAGGGAATTATCAGTCTCTACATGGCACGTTAAGTCATGGACTTGGATGAAATCATCTTGAGTGAGGTCAATGCAGTCAGTGAAAGACGTCCAAGGGCTGAGCACAGGGGCCCACCACCAGCTGGAGTTCAGAGACTGCAACCAAAATGACTGGCTGGAGTGGGAGAAGACTCAGAGTGGCCCCAACAGTTAGGTTTACAAAGCGTATCAAAAAAGAGAGGGGAGTCATCAGCTGTGCCCACATCAGATAGGGCTGAGAGCTGACCACTGCCTGGGTTTAGCAGCATGGAGCTCATTAGTGGCCTCTAAGGGAGATGTTTTGGTAACATGGCAGGTTAAGCTTGGTTTAAATGGATTCAAGAGAGGGAATAAGAGCAAAGAAAATGGCGTTAACAATGAAGTATAACTCTTTTGAATATTTTGCTATAACAAGAAGCAGGCAAATGAAGAGGGTTCACGGGCTCAAGGAAGGCTTCGTTTTGTTTTGATTTGCAGGCTAATGGCAATGATTCAGTAGAGAGGGCGGAAAACTAAGAATGTGGGGAAGAGAAAGAAGCCAATCGTGCAGGGGAGAGCAAGTGGCCTGAGATGATAGCACAGTCAGTTCATTCTGGATTACAAGAGGAAGACAGGGAAGATAGATACAGATAAATGTGTGTGAGCAATTAAGGCGGTGGCAGCTTGTTGAACTTCTCTTCCAAAAGTTTCCATTTGCTTAGTCAGAAATAAAAATCAAGGATGGTTTAGGAGGGAGAAAGTTTCAAGTTGACATCTAAAAGAACAAAGAACAAGCTGACAAGAAACAGATCATCGGGCAGCACTAAGTGTTCCCTTGGGGTTTGCACTCACAGTGACCACTGAACTTTCACTGACTAGAAATCTTTCTGGTCTCACCAATCCTCATATAAGAATACTTTCTGTTTGCTCTGTGTCATAAGGCTCTATGTCCCATCTCCAGTATGCCCTGACACTGGGAAGCACTTATCCTTCATCTCTCACCTCTTGGCATATTGAGTGACCATTTTTCCCAGTACCATGGCTTTGGAAATGATGCCTTCCAGGCAAGAGGCTGCTAGGAAGACTTCCCTGAAAACAACAGAGGCTTCTCAATTCTTCCTATTTCTCTCATTCAAACACTTATCTGGGAGACAGAGATTAATGCTATAACTCTGCTTTCACTCCCCTAGGTATTGTGTTAGGTGCTTCAGGAATACAAAGGCTAATAGGGATACTGCCTGAACTCAAAGGATGTATAATCTCATTGGGGAGCAGGGATTTATACACAAGTACCTTTGAATAATAACTAAGCCCACTAGACTACAAGCACTTCCAGGGCTGGAGCTGCAGGTAACTAGAGGAGGGGTATATGATTGAAGTCAGATGCTAAAGAGGATCAGAAATGCAAAAGATCAGGAAGGGTTTGAAGACATCAGGGAAAATGTCTACTGGGGCAATAGGACTTAAGCAGTCATTAGGCACGCAAATCATCTTGTGGGCTTTTCCAGTGTGTGCACTGGAATACGTTAATGAGCTCAATTTCCCCCAGTACTAAAGCTCTGCTCTGTGCCTTTGAACTGACACACCCTGTCAAAATATGTGAAATTGACTACCCTGAGCCCAGACCTCCCATGGAGAATCTGAAGGGAAGACAGAAAGAAGTATTCACGTGGCTGCCACCACCTTGCTCTCTCCCAGCCGGCTGGATGTAGGAGCCTTTGCTCATAATTCTCAGTTCATTTCCTTTTCAAGATGCCTTTATCCTCGATATTTGTTTTTAACTCGTTTGCCCATATTTGGGGATAGGGAGACATCAATGGAGAGATACAGTCCCACCCTCCCAAGATGGCCTCCTTCCAGTTCCTGAGAGTCTGGGTTGTGTGCATTATGTCTACTCTGGATGGCTATTTTTGTGGCAGCAATTAGCTCATTTTGCCTATTTAAATTGATAAGCTGAAAGAGTGCAGTCTGTCTCGTAGCTCGTCCAGGCTGAGTGACAGATCCATGACCTGGCCTGATGCTGAGGCACCATGGGAAATTCCATGTATTCGTGCTGAACTCTGATGGAAAGACAAGTGCTGCAACCACTTAACTTTTAGATTGTACCTGTAATTCACTATACTTTTCCATTGCTTCACAGTGATAAGCAACTCACCTAACAATGGTCTTTCCAAAGATCCTAAACAAGACTAGTTCATTTTGTGACTATAAAAAGATGGCAGAACCTGCACTACGGCAAGCAATAAAAATGTTGGTACAGAGCGCTCCGGGATAAGCATTAGAGATTACTGAGAATATATTTAGGGATATCATAGGGGATAAAGTGACTACCTAAGCAAAGAAGATAAAAGTGCATAAAATTGGTGTGGTTTGGGCTTAAAGAGCAAACTGTAAGAATATCTAAAATCGGCAACCTCAAAGACAAAGGGCAACAGAAAAGACCAAAATAAATTTAGGTTAAACAAATTCAGACTATAGAGGAACTTGTTCCTTAACTAATGTCAAAAGTTGATTGTCCTTTGCCATGAATGGACAAACAACATCCCCTTTGCCCAGCACCACGCTTTCTAATCAGCTGATATCTATTTTTTTGTTTTTAAAGATTTTATTCATTTATTTTTTGCCCGGCTGGTGTAGCTCAATGGATTGAGCACGGGCTGGGAACCAGAGGGTCCCGGTTCGATTCCCAGTCGGGGCACATGCCTGGGTTGCGGGCCAGGTCCCCAATGAGGGCCATGTGAGAGGCAACCATACATTGCTCTTTCTCCCTCCCTTCTCCTCTCTCTGAAAATAAATAAATAAAATCTTAAAAAAAAAAAGATTTTATTCATTTATTTTAGAGAGGGGAAGAGAGGGAGACAGAGAGAGAGAAACAGCAATGTATGGTTGCCTCCCACATGGCCCTCACCGGGGACCTGGCCCACAACCCAGGCATGTGCCCTGACGGGGAATCGAACCGGGACCCTCTGGTTCCCAGCCCATGCTCATTCCACTGAGCTACACCAGCCAGGGCAGCTGATATCTATTGATGGCTGGAGTTGGTTACAAGTGTTTAGTAAAGAACAAGCAAGAATTTTGTTTTTGGCAACGCAGGGAGCGACTTTCTCACTAGATGAGCCTGTGTCAGAATGGGAAGAACAGAATGGTTTCCTTAGAGAAGGTGGTTTAGAGGAAGGTAGATGCCACCAGCCTGGAAACTCAGCACTTGGTCAGGAATGCTGCTGCTTGCTTGGGCAAGACTGGAAGGCAGCAATGTGAGTACATGGGAGTCTTCAGATGAGCTTGGAGTTAAGCTGATGGGGGCACTGCAGGAGGCTCTGCCTGATCTGGTAGTAGAGCAAGGACAGGAGTGAATGGAGAAAATCATTTCTGCGCTAGAGGGAAGGGCTAACTGCTCCAGACTATTTGTCATTTATGCACTCACTTGGTACCTCAGTTCTGTGCTGTTACTTAATATCACTTATAGTCAGTATCTCCCCAATTAGATGATCATATTCTTGAGGGAAAGATTTTATGTTAAGCATTTAATAGCTTTATAAGTACTACTACTTGGCTCTATTTTGCATAGGAGGAAACTGAGGCAGACAGAGAGATGGGTAAGCAACTAATCCAGGATGACACAGTTAAAGAGTGGCTCCTTACATTTTTATTAAATAAAAGAATAAATTGATGAAGAACAATGTGCACATTTTTAAATACATCCTTTTCGATATTCTTTCTCAAGCAAGTTTAAGATGTCATTTGGAATTAAAGTTTTAGAAGCAAACTGTTTGAAGGGAGCAACTCAAAGTGGATGCACTGAGATAGTAAAATAGTCAAAAGGTGATCTTTAATTAGTTCATTTGACTGTAAAATGCATAACAGTGAAGTCTGTTATCTGAAGCAGGAGACAAAAGACAATTTGAAGTCAAAGATAACAGATTTCAGCAGTCACAGAGTTCTCTGGAAATCACAGCTGTTTTTTGTATATGCCAACCACCTGGAACTCATCAAATGACTTATTGAAAGCCCACAAGTTCCCAGCAGGGCAGACAAGAGCCTGAGAAGACATGGCTGTCTCTTTCAAGGTCTTACATTTAAAAAAGGATTCTCCATAAGAACTCAAAAGAAAACTGACTTGATGAGGGTGAAAAGACAAGCTTCAGAGCATGCTCTCACACATGCTAACGTTTTCACCAGGGAGCACAGCCCCTGGCCATTCTATACGATGAGGAACAATCAAGGAACACAAAAAGTTTATATGTACCGAAAGACTACTATTCATTTCAATACTTACAATTAAGGGTGCATCGGTGTTGACAGTGGTCATTCAGTCAATCAACAAGCATTTGGGAGGACCTGCTATGTGCTGGGCTCATTGCCAGTTACAGGTTTGCCAGCATAGACAGCTGTTCTTAGAGTCTATGCAACTGAAAGAACTTCTTTACTCTACAGACACCAACAAGCTAGAGTTGCATGGTGCCTCAAGTAAGCATCAGCTAGAGGGCCAGCTGGGTTAAGAAGTCATCTAATCAGCTCTTATCCAATCAACAAGTTGTCTCTTTGCTTGCCTTCTGGTAGCCAAGGTAACAGAGGTAGGAGCTGCCTGCCAAATGTCCTCACTCCTGACCTTTGGTGACATTTTCCTCATCTCCCCCACTTAACTGTCTTGCTTCCTCCACAACACTTCTACCTGCTGCTGTCCCTAGTGTTGACACTCATACTGATCAAGGCTGCCCTTGAGTTTCATTTTTACTAGGTGTCATATGTCTGCTCTCTTGCTGGGGAGCGGCTACAAACGTCTTAGCCTCAGACTGAAGCCCTGCAAATAGCTGCTACCAAATGGGCTGACTGAGATGAAAGAAAAAATGGGGTTGGTATTTACTGAAAGTGGTCAGGCTGAAGTGGAAATCCCCAAAGAGAAAGATGCAAAACACTACTGTTTCTAGTAGGGATGGAGAGATTTGTGGAACCCAAGTGGGAGTAGGGCTGTGAACATGGTCCAAAGTTAGTTGTGTGATGAGAGAAAATAAACTGGGGGCTAGGTATTTCTAGATGAAACATGAACATCTTCAAACATGCAGAATGGTAGAGAACGTAATCTAATACTACCCAGATTAAACAAATGTTAACATTATGCCTTTTTTCTTTGACTCCTTTAAGCATAAGATTTTTAAGATCTGATTGAAGCGCCCCCATTTCTGATCTCATTTTCTCCCCACCCCACGTGCAGACAATTTTCTGAGAGAACAAGAGCTACTGAGTCATCATATTGGGATCACCTTCTATAGTCTTGCATTTGTTTCTGCTTCACATTAAACATAATAAAGTTTTGTTAACTACCAGCCTATTAAAAATGTGTGTAAAATAAAGCAAACCAGACCTGGTTCATGTGACATTTCTTGGAGAAGATCATTCATTTTACAACTGAAAAGAAATGGAGACTTAGCATGTCTTCTCCTAAATACTAGGCCCTGGGAAAGAAACTGTCCCTCTCGTCCCTATTCTGAAACCCCTCTTTCAACATACATTTTTCATGGGTGGCCTGTATCATTTCGATAGCTAGATAGCACAGCCTCCTAAGAATATTTCTTTGTGTATGTACTACAAACCGACAGGGATTGGTCTGAGCACTTTCTGTGTACCAATTCATTTAATCTTCACAACCCACTGAGGTAAATACAGTTATTATCCCCATTTTACTGACGAGAAAACTCACCTGCAAAATGTACTGGCCTCTGTGTCCTTCTGTGAAGGACTAATGTGGCTGCCGTAAGCTCTTGTGGGCAGACTAAACGGTAGCCCTTGTCCAGTGTCGTGCTATTGCACTGTGTAATTACTGGGCCTTTAATAGCCTGAAGCTCCAACCTATCTAGCCATTGTGCCAGTGTCTAGTCATATTGTAGCTACTCCCTTGACTGTCTTCAAATGCAGAGTTTCCGTTTGTTCATAGAGAACTCACTAGAAGGTGAATGTCTCATTGGACCCAGATCGCCCATTTTGCACACAGGAGTATGTTAGCCATCCCTCTTCTTGAGCATAAGGAAGGGCTGGGATTCCGGGGAGGGTAAATCAGAGACACTCAGCACCGCATCAGGACACATGCCATAAACAGATGCAGCAGGTTTGGGAAAGATGGCACCCCTACAGCCACAGTGCCTCTGCCCTCTTCCTTTTTTGAAGATTTTACCTATTCGTCTCTTAGAGATAGGGAAAGGGAGGGAGAATGAGAGGGAGATAATTGCCAGTGTGAGAGAGAAGGGTGTCTCTTGCATGCCTCCAGTGGGGGACCTACCCTGCAAGCCAGGCATGGACCCTGACTGGGAATCGAACAAGTGGCCTTTAGGTTCACAGGCCAGCACTCAATCCACTGAGCCACACCAGCCAGGCCGGCCCTCTTCCTTTCATTCTACCTTCTGACCATCCTTCCTATCCCTGCTGGCCTGGCCAAACTGTAATTATTATTCAGCACCCAGCTTAATCCTACATCTCCAGTGAAGCCCTCCTAGGTAACTGCAGCCCATACTGGTTCCTCATCACACTGACCCTTAATGTTGTGTAATTGATTCCTTTTCCTTCTCTCTCTCTCTGTCTCTCTCTCTGCCTCTCTCTCTCTCTCTCTCCCTCTCCCCTCACCCCGCAATGAACTTCCAAAAAATAGGAAAAAATATCTTCTACATACCACTGGAAAACACTACAAAACTCATTGGAGTGCTGGGTATTTCCCATTTTAATGATATGGAGGGGGGCCTGTGGAGGAGACTGAATGGAGAGAGAGAGGTTATTATCATGGTGATCCTACCCAGTCCAACCCCAGGAGGCAGATGGCATTATACAACTACATAGAAATCCTCCAGCCATGAGAGGGGCCATATTTCCTCCTTCCACTCCAAGCAAAAAATAATACAGATATCTAAGGGATCTTCAAATGCCTTCCTTCCCTGATTCATAAGAGGTTCAATGAGATCTGCTATTAGATTGCATTTAATAAGAGGAATTATTCACAAGGTAAAGGTAGCAGAGTGAAGGGGTTAAGAACATGGACCCTGGAGACAGATTGCTAGGATCAAATCCCAGCTCTGCCATTTACTAGCTGAGTGTTCTCCAGCAGGGTACATAACCTCTCTCTGCCTCTGCTTCTTAATCGGAAAAGCAGACTGATGATAATAGCACCTATCCCACAAGGTTGTTGTGAGGTGTTGATATTCTTAACGTACTTAATCAGTTCCTCGTACAAAGTGGCATAAACAAGTATTTGCTACCATTTTACATGTTCCTACTCTCTCTCCTAACATTTTCTTTTCTACTAAAATATAGTTTTCATTCTCACTGCTCATCTTACAGCTTTGCATACGCCATGGTTTGGGTCCAACAGGCCTCCTTAATGCACATGAATCGTTTTTGCAAAAGCAATGAACAAAAATGCCTTTGGCTTGGCATAGGGGAAGGAGTCTGGCAGACCTGAGTTCAAGTGCCAGTGCTACTGCCTAGCATTTCTGAATGGGGCTAACGATTCTTTCTTCATGTCATTGTTGTAAAGACTAAAAATAATGCTGTATATAAAAATCAATGAGTGATAGCGGTTTTCATCGTCATTGTCATTATCATGAATTGAGTTTCATTCATGTTCCAAAGAGCATTCTGCATACTGTTAAAACTTGTTTCCAAAAAACAGTTATTACCTATATTCTTGAGGTTTCTAAGATTTTCTACAAGAGTTCACAGCTTCTGTTATGCAAGCTAACAGGGGCTTTGTATACGTTATCTTGTAATTCTAATGCTTCCTACTAATTAACAATGATATACTAAAGAAACCTAGGAGCAATTTTTAAGGCATTTTATTGGGGCATGATGGACATATAAAAATTATACATAGTTATTGCATACAGCTTGATGAGTTAGTGGTGAGTGCACCCGCGTGAAACCATCACCACAATCTATGCCGTAACCATATCCATTACCTCCCAAAGTTTCTCCTGTCCCCTCTAAAAATAACTTTGCATCCTGTTTATATTTCAAATAAATCCCTAAGTTTTGTTATATTGTACACATTGAAATATGCATTCAAAACTATTTTCGAAAAAGAAAGGTTTGGCTTTGGAAGTATCTTAAAATGGTTATCATACTACATGCAGTGGCAGGCATCACCATTTTAAAAGAGAAACCAACTACCAAAAAAATACAGAGAGAGCTCGTTCAAGATGTACATTGCCTACAGAAACCATTCAGATGAAAAAGCAATTACAAAGAATTAAAAAGCAATTTTGAAGTTAGAACGGGTTTGTTCCTTTGACATCATTTTCAGAGTTCAAAAAAAAAAAATGTTTAGGAAAAAAACAGACTAACCTTAGCCTTTTTCAGAAGACTCAGCAGAATCACGGCATGCCAGAGCGGTAAGCAGTCATCCTAGAGACAATTTTAGGACAGTGGCCCACGGATAGGAACTCGGGCCCGGAAAGGCGATACGAGTAGCTCAGGATCCGTCCTCCACTACTTGCCCCATCACTGGTCATCTCTCTGGACCAGAGTTCGTTCATTTTCACGAGCTACTACATTTCTTCTTTCACGAGCTACTACATTTCTTCTTTCACTGTAAATGTAGATAAATGTGAGAACTGATATACACACACCCAAAGGAAGAGAATTTATACCTCTGTGTGTGAGATTAGTTTTTAAAAAACACCACATAAAAGGGCAACATGGTTGAG
Source organism: Micronycteris hirsuta (assembly GCA_004026765.1). Classification (NCBI taxonomy): domain Eukaryota; kingdom Metazoa; phylum Chordata; class Mammalia; order Chiroptera; family Phyllostomidae; genus Micronycteris; species Micronycteris hirsuta. The sequence goes on along the minus strand of PVJI01006232.1, from coordinate 51,901 downwards.
AAATATTCTTTTAACATAATTTTGTTTTATCAATGACTTTATTTCATCCATTTAAAAAAAATTATTACCTAAAAACTATCTAGTCAAAAATCACATGTTTTGTTGAGCTCTAAAAGGCTTTGACCACTCAGACATACAAACTCGCCAGAAGGCACAGGCAGAGCATTCGCAGCAGGGCAGGCGGACTACAGGAAGAACTCCTGGAGCAGAGAGTATTAGTCAGCCTGACATGTATGATTCTAATAATGCATGGTCATGGAAAGCCCCGTTATTCACAGAGACTCAAATAGAGCAAAACCTACACAGACGCCGGGGTGCAAATTCTGTTCTAAGCAGGCCTACACCGTCCCTCTTGATGCTACTGAGCACTCAGCCTCCCAGTGGAAGCTAGCCAGTACCCCATGTGGAAAGTTCAAAAACTGGCTTTGAACAGGTGTTTTCACAGTCTCTTTTCAATTCCATTTTCTTGAACTTTGGGGCTATCAGATACCAGGATTAGAGACACAATGCAAATACAAAATCAAACGTGTCCCCTATTGTCCTATGTAACTTTCTTCACTAGATATGGAAGCCACACTTCTCCTTGGATTATGTAAAAATTACTTGGGGAGGGGAATTGTTAACGCTGAAGTTCTTTCACAGGACAGAGAGAGAGACTCACTAAAATTCTTGTTACATTCCTGCTCACAGAGCATCCTTGGTCTTCTGGAAACAGAGAAACGCAGATCGTTCCCCGCGGCTCCCAAGCTTCCTCCAGGAATTTTCCTCATGATTATTTACTAGGCACAAATGTGGCTCATTTTTGAAATCTTAATTCTCTACTTTTATTCTTCCTATTAGTTAACTTTATTGTTATTTCATTGCTCATTAGCACTTCTACTAGAGAACACAGAAAAGGAAATAAACTCACCTATAATTAGACAATACTGAGAAAATATTTGTTCCATCAATACTGGAAGAAAAAGGACCATAAAGCAAAGTGACTTTAGAGATCATGGCTTTGTAGTGGTTAAGACGCCTTAAGTTGTGACTTTGCCTGAAAGACAGAACATGACTTTGTTTAAGAGCTAAATTTGACTTTAATAACTAAAGACCTGTGATTTCTTCATACAACAATAAGTCCATGGGACAGCAGTTCAAAAGTTGGTGTCATGGCCCAACAGCGTGACCAAGGGCCCGGGGCAGGCTCTTCCTGTTTCCTAGGCCCCACCACCCTCAGAGTTCTCGCTTTTCACCTTCGTGCCTGTTTACACGTGGAGGCAAGCTGGGCGTCACAACTCCAGGCATCTCTTTCCCCTCCTACCGCCTTCGAGACAGCAAGCAGAAGGCAGGGAACAGACTTGCTTCCCATGTCTCCACCACTTTATCTAGGAATATAACCCATCCTAGAAACCCTCCGGCAGATGGCCCTGTCCCTTAGGTTGCAACAGCCAGGCCTAGCTGCAAGGGGAGCTGAGTCAAGTCATATGTCATTTTCCAGTTTCTATTCTATAATGAGAAGTAGGCAGGAAAAGCAGGGAGGGGTTGTAATGACTACAGAGTTAGCCAGTCGATAGTATCTGGCACAGGTAAAAACCATCTTCTTTGTCAGATAAGAAAATTGAAGCCAAGAGAATTTAAGAAAGTTATATTTAACGTTTGTTGGGCACCCGGTGTGCGTTGGACCCACAAGCTAGCTGATGACAAAACCGAAGCGAAGAGCTGGGTCGGCCTGACCGGCAGCACTCCACATTTGCATTAGCTCACAACACAGTCTGTTTAGTATCAGAAGAAAGGAGGGTGCACACGGGGGAGAAAAGCAAGTTTTCTGCATTAGACAGACGAAATTACTCCCCCAAAAAGTGAGGTGTTATTTGAGTCTTCGTGAATAACATAGACCCCAACACCTTTCTACTTGATATTAGCGTTGGTAACAAGACACATCAAGGAGAACATTTTGAAACTCCTAGCAGCTAGTAATTCGTTGGGATCTTTGATCCCTGCAATGTTGCAGCCACTATCAGCTGACACACCCTTAAGAGTCAGGGAAATTAGATGTAAATTGCTTCTACATCAAAAATTCACAAAGAACTGAGACTCTATCATCCAAAAGTTTTATTTAAAAATAAAAATATAAAGACACTTTACTGCTTTGAAAGATTTTTGTCATCCCTGATTTCATAAACAAAGCAGCTGAAGCTTAACAAGTTTCAGTGACTTCAGGTGAGTCTCGAAGAAACGCAATGACACAGTGCAGACCAGGGACCAAGGAAGCTTGTGTGTGATCTCAGGCGGTAGAGCTTCGGCCACGCATTTGAGTGAAGTATACACTTTACTTTTCTGAAGCATGTCAGCTTGGTCTGCTATCCCAACAGCTGAGGCAAAGGCAGGGACATTATTGACCTGAGGCACCTTTGGAATTCTTCCCAAAGTTGAGACTTCACTAAATGGCCTAGAAACCGTAGCTTGTGGTCCTACGAATAACCCTGCATGGAAACTTCTAATGACAACTGTAAACTGTTTAATTTGTAGCTTACATAAGGAAGTGAGAGTTTCAAAATTGTACTCTGTATGAATATTAACAACCCCAAAATATCAACACAAGCTTTGTCCTTAATAAATGGTCACAATAAGCCTGTGCACTGAGGGCACTGACACAGGTCCTGCAGGCGCTGAGTGTCTGTCCTCAGCTACTCCAAGGGAAGACTGGGGGTGGTGTCAAGAGTCTGGGAGCTGAAGAGGAGCAAGTTCGGGCTACACCCAACTTGGTATTACAGGAGCAAATGGGTGAGTCTCTACCTCTTGTCAGACCCCAGGCAATTCCCAAGATTATCTCGAATAGCTACAAACGACTATAGTAGCAAAAGCATTAAGAAATGACCTTGTACTCTGTAGAAAGTTTGCTCCCACTTTGGGCATGGCTTGGAGGGAAGGGAGATTTCCCTCTCGTCACCCTGTTCCTCAGCAAAGACCTGGTCTAATCGAGCCCAATCCTTTCGAGAAAGACAGAGGTCTCTTTGTGATATGCAGGGGAAATCACATCAGCTTTAGCAGGGAGACTCACTTCTACTAATTATGTCATTGTGTAATTCTGTGCACATGAAGAAGCCCCAGAAAAATATGAATGTGTAGCCTTGTTCTCGCCCTACTTATACAGATGTTTTTTGTTCCCTAATTGAAATTATTTGCTCTAGAGAGATATTGAATACTGGAGTCAGAAGGGGTTCTAGAGATGACCAACTTAGACTCCATCCTTTGACAGCGCAGAAAAAGACACTCTAAGAAACCAGCCAAGTCAGAATAACCCAGCTCTATAACCCAGAGCTCCTAACTCCCAGTGCAACCTTCTTTGGCTCTGTTATGTAAGAAATAAAGTGCTGCCTTCTCTTTCGTAGCTCTATTCTGGATCACCTTTCTGGAATCCAGAATGTATTTTACTGTGAAGAAACAGCTTAATAAATACCAATTGTTAAAGGTGAAATCATTTTATACTTTGGTACATTACGGTATTTTGTGGGCTTACTATGGAACCTGATTATTACTTACGATTTCTGTGGAAACAAATGTATTTAGGATTCAAAATAACCAACTTACATATGCAATTTTGGAATAAAGATGGCTCATAAATAGCCTAAGACTACAAGCCCTGTAGTATAGTTACTGGAAATTCTTGCCTTGTCTCCATACCCCATGACTGTGAGATCATAGCAGTGGTTCTTGGGAGTTCCCCAGGCATTTCACTGGGGTCTTTCCTACCTACACCATTCTCAGGGTCACACTGGCTGCGCCTCCAGCAGCTTGAGGCAACAAGACCTTTGTGAGGATGACGTGCAGCATGTCTCCATGTCCCTCAAGGAGATTCACTGAGTAGACACAGCTGGTGTTGTGGACAAAGCGATGCCCCACCACATCCCCTGTTAAGGGACTCGCTGCCCAGCTTCAAGGAGAGAAGCTGACAGATGTCCTTCCTTCAGGGCCAGCGTCAGCTAGAGAGAGCCACTTTGCCCAAGATTGTGCCTTCCTGGTATACTGTGCATCTGGTGACTGAGCAAGACAATGAGATAAAGCCCAGACACATTAGTTCAACATGGGAAATGCAGGTGGAATATTATCTATATTTACAGCTCGCCAGAGCCCTGCAGCACGTCAGCCATGGTTACATTGGGCCTGCATTGCAGGTCAGCATTTTCTCTGCCCAATTCTGCCACTTCCCTCTTCCTCTGACAGGTGTTTGTTTGTTTTATAAAAGACTTTTTTTAGAGTAGTATTTTTTTAATTTTGTATTGTATTTTTTCCATTACCATTTAGTCCCCTTATGCCCCCTGTTGATAAAGGAACTCATCAACAAAATAAAAAGACAACCCACAAAATGGTAGAACATATTCACCAACATATCTGATAAGGGGTTAATATCCAATATTTATAAAGAACTTACAAAACTCAACACCCAAAACCCAAATAACCCAATTAAAAAATGGGCATGGGACCTGAATAGATACTTCTCTGAAGAAGACATACAGATGGCCAATAGACATATGCAAAGATGCTCAACATCATTAATCATCAAAGAAATGCAAATTAAAACCACAGTGCGATATCATCTCCCACCTGCAGGAATGGCTATCATCAATAAATCAACAACAAGTGCTGGTGAGGATGTGGAGAAAGAGGAACACTTTGCTCTGTTTATAGGAATGCAGACTGATGCAGCCACTGTGGAAAGCACTATGGAGATACCTCAGAAAATTAAATATGGATCTGCCTTTTAACCCAGCAATCCCACTTCTGGGAATATATCCATAGAATAGTTTTTAATGTACAGAAAAATTGAGAAAATAGTGCAGAGGGTCCCCACATACCCCACACCCAGCTTCCTCTATTACTAACATCTTACATTAGTGTAATATACTTGTTTCAATCAATGAACCAATACTGATAAATGACTATTAACTAAAGCCTGTAGTGTATTTAGATTTCCTTAGTTTTTATCTATTACCCTTTTTCTGTCCCAGGATCACATCTAGGATATCACATTACATTTAGATGTTATGTCTCTTTAGATTTTTCTCCTTTCAGTTTTTAATCCCAATAAATGGCTTACCCCAGATTCTATTTTATAATCTGCTTCCATAGAACCTATCTACTCTATGATAACCGGTTGCCTACCTGACAGCCATTCTCCCTTCTTGCTAACAGCATCCCAATTACAGGCAGCCAGGGGCCCAGCCTCAGGACACGAATCACAATGGATCTAATCCAATAGGGAAATCCCAATCTAGTTTACCAGTGACTGACCCAGGGAGGGACATGTGACCCAGTCTCGATCAATGAAACACAAGGAGACACTGCTGCCAAGGGCCTTCTGGGAAGATTTTCCTTTCTGTAAAAGAAAAATCATCAGAAGTGTTCAACGAGAAAGGTATTTGTTGTTTTTGTTTTGTCTTTTTCACCCACTTCTCTTCCTATCTGCTGAAGGCATAGTTCTGTGATGTCTGGACCTGCAGCAACCTCAGGCAACAAGGCAATATGGAGGGACAAAGGTGCCTGGATCTTTTATGGTACCATTAAGCCACAGAACCAACACTGGGACTTGGATTCTTGTCACATAAATAATAAATGCCCTGAAGTTTAAGACACTGGCAGCTGAGTTTTCTGTTCCTGGCAGCTGAAAGCATTTCTAACATCTACTTCCTCAGATTCAGACAAGAAAAAGTCTTAAGAATTCATATGGCTAGCAGGGAGATAAAGTCTCATAAAACTTTAGTAGCAAGCCCAGGCCTCACAGAGCCTCAACTGAACAGTAGTTCTAAATCTAAAATGGAAGTCCTCACCTGTAATTTTAGAGATCTTCACTCCAGTGCTTCACTCTACATATCATTTCTCTGCCTCATATCTTGTGCTTCCTCACAAATACAGTTTACTTAAGGCATCTTAAACCTCTCTTAATTTAATAGTCTTTTATCCTTAGCTCCCACTAGAAATTCTCAATATATTCCATTGAAATCCTTCAAGGAGAGAATATAATTGACCCAGCACATCTTTTCCTGGTAGGCCATTCCACAGGTCACTGGGCAGTCTACAGATTGTCTTTGGCACAAGTATCCTATCTTGGTCCAATCAACTATGTATGTTTGGAGGAAAAGACCACATGGTATAAAACTGAGTCACACCAAGCTGCTCCTTCAACACGATTGTGCATGGGACAGTAGGTTGGTCAGGCACAGTGACACATAGGGCCTAGCACAGCAGCAGGTGGGAGCAGAAGGGTACAGATGTTGATACTCTACATTCTTATCCCTAATCTCTGTCCTGCCTCCACCAAATTAGTCTGTTTCTAAGACTTTTTGTCTGTTTGTTATTACTGGAAACATTTCTGTCTCATGCAAATAAAATACAAGATGCTCTCAAATAAACTGGAGAGAAAGAGAGAGAAGAGATAGAGAAAAAGAGAAAGAAAACAAGAGAAGGAAGGAAGGGAGGGGGAGGGGAGGAGAGAGAGGGAAAAGAAGAGAGAGGAAGGAGAAAAAGAGAGAGAATTGCCTTTGACGGGTACAGACAGCTGCTGACAAAGACTTGCCACATTGGCAAGAGAGGGAGACAGAAAGCAAAGCCATGGAGGAGTGAGGCCAAGTCAGCTCCCAACTCAGCCCAGAGCCAATGGGAAATAGAGATGGCTTCACAGAAGATGGAGGTTTTAATGGGTGATAGAAACTGGACTAATCCAACCGGCTCCTGCGGTACACACGGCATTCCAGGGACTCAGCCATACCGTGGGTCATACCATTCTTCCCACAGGAGTGTCATCTCCTTCCCCGACATCGGCATCATGATACACTTTTACTGCACATTTCATCCGAGATGCCTAAATAAATTCCATTCCAAAGGGCAAAAGCACTCAATTTACTCCTGGGAATAAGACAAGTAATGAGAAAATCTAGCCCAATGTATCTAAAGCACAGAGGAAGACCATGAAAGTGGGATTTTACTCCATGACGACCAGAGGTTTCTTGCAAGCATTTGCTTTGCAGAAACCTTGGCTTTCATTCCTCTCTTGACTTTTTTAAGCTGGTTTTTGAACACTACTCAGTAGGTAGTTGGCCCTTTTGATGTTTGGCACTGGCATAAAGAGGATAAGTTATTTAATTTTCTGCTAAGGCGACGAAGCCTGTTCTGTATGTAAAGAGGCAAACCGTTCAGGCATATGTGACTGTGTGCAAGTGAAAGCTTTTCTTCTTTGAAGGTTCAGCGTTAACATGCCTACTGAATTCCAACCGATTGTGCTTCAGACCCCGAAATGCACAAACTAAGTTCAGCAACTTGAAGTGCAGGGTTAAAGCAATTATCAGAAAATGAAGAACTGAAGAAGTGCTGGTGATGGAAAAACAATTCTTTTTGTCTCCAATTATCTAGGTTTGCTGTCTTCTTACCAAGTAGAATATTGGCAAATGCAAAGGAAAATCCAAAGGAACTTGAGTTAGCTATGTCCACAAGAGCAAGACAAATCATGCAGGTAGGTTAGAATGCAGGCTAGTGGGAAAGGTTCGTTTAGCATGAATGTCCCAGATCAGTCATTTGTACAGAATGAAGTTAATGTGTTGTGGTAGAAGTTTTTAATTTATGTATCAACAAGGCCTGAAGGAAAGAGAACACTCAATGAATTATTGAATGTCTATATGACTGGACTGGGTGCTAAGTGCCAAGAACACAGAAATGAAAAAGACAAACATTACCAAAACTATTCCATTAAATAAATCTAAAAAGGATAAACTGGAAATACATTTAAATAGCTGTCCAGAGAATCTATGGTTTTGAAGGATGATTAAGCTTTGTGAAACTTTGAGTTTCATAAACTTTCCAAAGCCTCCGGCTTACCTGAATGCAATCCAATAGCCTTAGACCTTCTGAAGACCTTCTACAATTTGGCCTCAAATACCTTTTTATTCTTATCCTATACAAAGCCTCTCCAGCCCCACACCATACATTTTAGGGTGAACTCAACTGTTTTCACATGTACTGTCCCTCCATGGTTTTAGTCAAGCCATTCTCTCAGCCTGGAGTGCCCACCCCTCCTACATCCATCATATCCTCCATTCTCCCTGCCACCAATCCTCTGCTCTGCTATATCCAACTGTGGAAGCCCACTTTTGAAAGCCTAATTAAGCACTAAACCCTTCATGATGAAGCATCATTGATTCCTCTCTGTCACAATTGCCATGCCCTCTCTTGGGGTCCTATTACGTTTTGTTCATGCCTCATGTTTGGCAGACACCGTCTACACCTGGCATGACAGTCATAAACGCATCTACACCCCCTACTAAATTTGTTTTTCTGAAGGGAGTCATGGTCTTATTCATCTCCCTAGTCCCGCTAGATTAACACAGAGTAGGTACTCAACACATGTTCGAACTGAGTCAAAGAACAAACAAGATGCCTGAATGTGTCTTCTAAATAAACATAGACAATAAATAAAGTATGGATAGACTCTGAAAATTCATTTGTCTTTAGTATCTTCCACTGTTTTCTATACCATCATCTTGCCTTTTCCATGCATTTCCCCTCCAGACTTCTGTAATTCTTGGTATTTCTCATTTTTAAAACTTATTTTTGTTCTGAACCACTCTTCCTTTGTGTTGCTATCTGTACCAGAAAGTTAGGTCACTGCAGGAAAGCATGGACCAGTATATGCCGACAGAACTTCCTTATCATCTGAACATGCCCCTGCCCAGACCTATCAAGGAAATATATATTTTGAAGGAGTGTTCACAACTCCATCAATTGGAGAAGGTTTCCTTGTTCCAGAGCATGTCGGTCAGCTACGGGAGGAGAGGCAAGTGGATGCACAAACCTCAAATAAGGGGCTTCCCATTCACAACTAAAACTCATTCGATCCCTTGACTACTTTTAAATAACTCTTCCAAAGGGTAAAAGAAGAAAACAAGGACTAGGGAGAGGATTGTTCCTTTGTCAAGAACTACAAAATTTCAGAGTAGAAAAAAGATCAAGGAAAAAAGACAACAGCAAAGGTGGCCCTTAATGAATCAAGTGGCTTCCGGCTTCATGAACTTCTGAGGTTGGAAAGAAAAAGGTGATCAGCATTATCAGTGACAGCTCAGAGGCAGTTATTCGATCAGCTGTTCAATTAATATTTGTTGAGTGTATACTACGCAGCAGGACTCTTCATAGGACTGAGCTGGGCAGATGTGGTCTCTGCTCTTAAGGGGCTTTCGGCCTAGTGAGGAGGCCAGATCTCAAACAAACAGCTGCATGTGAACTGGGGACACACTTTTTGTGAAAAAGTGTGTGCTGCTACGAGAAGGTGTAATGGGTGTGTAATCTTGTCTGGAGGGTCACTAAGGCCACTCTGTGGAAATGGTATTTAATTTCCCAGAAAGACAAGCAGAGCTTTGTCATGTAAAGAAGTGAAGAGAATTCATTTCAAGCAGAGAGGATGTGAATATAGACACAATCAGGCCTGAAAGTCAAAATATGAAGATAGACTTGAGGGACTAGAAAAAAACGGAGTGTGGATTTACATAGAGGTGGGAACCCACCCCTGACTGCCTACCCCAGACGGGCCTCCCTACGATGTGTTCTTACAGCAGCCTGTCTCTATCATCCAGAGTTCATAATCTGGTACGGGCACAAGATAGAGAGATTAATATCAATCTCCATTACCAAATGTAAGATCCATGAGGGTGAGAGCCATTTTATGTTTTATTCACTATTGTAAGCCCAGAACCTATCACAGAACCTAGAACATCATACGCACTCAATAAATATTTGTAGAATAAATGGATGAATGACTAAGTGAATAAATGACTGGTATAGGAATGAAAACACCTCAAGGTGTTGGGTACCAATTCTGATTCCAGCATTAACTCTCTACTGAAATTGGCTATTTTATTTAAACTCCTTGGGACCCACTTTTCTCCATGATCAAAATTAAAATGTTGAATTAGATTATCTCTAAACTCTTTTTTCCAACCAGAATTTAAATGTGTTCTATTCCCACATGTTTTTTGTTGTTTCTTTTCTTGTTTTCATCTTTTCCACTGAATACTGTATGTTTTCCCCACTGCTTACTACTGCCTTCTCACAGCCAAAGTCCAGCACACCAGGTACTACCATTTAAAGTTAGAATTTGTAAGTTTATCAGACCCTGCTCAATAGAAGCAAATCCTGAAGAGGTGGCCTTTCCTCTACCCCCAAATTATGTGCATTATCAAAAGACTGAGATCAAAGCTGATTACTTTACCAGGAGGTTCCCAGCCAAGCAGCCCTTTGATTTGCTTTTACTACTTACACACTAAGATAAAGCTAGTTAAAAAACAAAATTCAAAAGCTCTTTTCATTTATATTTTTGGCTCTTCCAGTAAAGCAGATTATCTAAAACTAATTAACTATCAAAGGGGTACAATTACTCCTCCTACATCCTGTACTGAAATACATACACACATACATGCAGGCATACACAAGATGAATTTCCAGCAAGGCATGTTTAAATAGATGAAAAATTCTCAGACTTAACATGATTCTATTTCAGTGGTTTATTAACATGTGGTCTTTAAGATGCCTGCCTTAAAATGAATTTGTATAAGATAAATATTTATTTTGTATCTGAAAATCTCCCAATTAATAACCTAAAGCATTGCTAGTGGTAAGAATTTAAATAGTTTAGTTTTTACTCCACTGATTATAACAGGAGAAAATAAGCATCTAGTTGTTTGCACTAATGTAGGTCGTAATAATACCAAAAATGTAGATTACAGTGTATTAAACCCCATGATCAGTTCCATCATTCTTAGGGTATATAAAGCTTCTTTTGGCAGGTAACATTATTTTTAAAATTGGTTTGGAATTCTCAAAACATTGCTCCTACTTCTCTGATTGTTTCCATCCATGAAACTGAAGACATAAATCTATTGTAGTTTGCACAAAGGACATCTAATACAATAACTGTGTATCTGAAGGGAATAGCCATATTTAAGAAAATCTGCCAGGAAAACAGAGAGGAGTATGTCAGGTCTGAGCTTCAAGCCTGCCTCTTCGTTATTCTGCCTCAAACACCTATTCCTTATGCAAGGAAAGCCCACCTTACTTAACACAGGATGATCGTATGCAGAGAGTAATGGCTACTCTGGCTATTTGTAAAGACTGAAGATAAGCCTTGGGGTCACACACTAATAATACAATATAAAACACTGTGAAGGAGAGTGTGCAGGTGGGACTTTTATCAATTTTGTAAGACATGGTAATGAGCCAAAGATTAATAACAATGTGCCAAAAAGAATGATGCCTTCACAAAAAAATGGCATCCATCCTAGTGGAATTCATCTGTTTAATCCACAGGCAGATTTGTGAAAGCGTCAGCAATTTTCTTTTTACCAAGAAAACTTGCTTTGCTGTCTAATTGTTTTCTTAGAGAAAACTACTTTCATTTTCTTATCAAGGTAGTTTATATGTAATGATATTTCATCTATTACATATTCCTCTTTTGAGTCTTCATTACAGATATCCATTTAAAAAACTTTTTACTGAGCTATAATTCACAAACCATACAATTCACCCATCTAAAGTATACAGTTCAATGGCTTTTCGCATATTTAGTAATGCATCCATCACCACAATCAATTTTAGAATACATTTATTACCCCAAACAAAACCCCCCTCCCTTAGCCATCACCCCATAATCTTCCTATCCCCTCAAGCTCTAGGCAACCACCAATCTACTTTCTGTCTCTATACATTTGCCTATTCTGGACAGCTCATATAAATGGAACCATGTAATCTGTAGTCTTTTGTGACTGGCATCTTTCATTTAGTATATGTTTTTAAGGAACATCCATATGGTAGCAGGTACTTTGTTTCTTTTTCCTGAAGAATAATATTGCATTGTATGGATGTAAAACATCTCATTTATCCACTCATCAGCTGATGGACATTCGGATTGTTTTCACTTGGGGATGTTATGAATAATGCTATTACGAACATTTGTATACAAGTTTTCGTGAGGATGTACGAGGTCTTTCCAGAAAAAGTCCAGCCATTGTTAAAATAACAAGAATGGTTTGCATGACGTTGATGTAACCTGGCAGCCAAAGAGAGTGGACTGGAATGCACATGTGTGAACAATGACAACTTCACTGTACTAGTCAGTGGGGGTGGTAGGTGCTGTTGACTGAGCATGTGTACTGTGTGGCCGTCACATTCAAAATGACTGAGCGAGTAGAGTAACAAATCTGCATTAAATTTTGCATGAAGCTTGAACATTCCTCCAAAGAAACTATTTGAGTGATTCCGAAGGCCGCAGCTATGGGCAACCAGTGATTGGCAGCTTCATCACAACACCACACCCACTCATATATCACATCTCATGCTGAGTTTTTTGGCAAAGCATCAAATCACCCAGGTGACTCAGCCCCCTTACAACCCAGATTTGGCACCCTAAGACTTCTGGCTTTTGCCAAAACTAAAATCACCTTTGAAAGGGAAGAGATTCCAGACCATTGACGAGATTCAGGAAAATACGATGGGGCAGTCAGCACTGTGTGAGGTCCCAATGTGTCTACTCTGAAGGGGACTGAGGGGTCATTGTCCTGTGTACAGTGTTTCTTGTACCTTGTTGTATCTTCTTCAGTAAATGGCTCTATTTTTCAGAGTACATGGCTGGATACTTTCTAGACAGGCTTCGTTTAATTTCACTAAGATCTATCTATAGCTAGGAGTGGAATTACCAGATGATGTGGTAACTCTATGGTTAACCATTTGAGACACTGCCAGATTGTTCACCAAAGCAGCTCCACCCTTTTATATACCCACCAGAAGTGTATGAGGATTCCAATCTCTCTGCATTCTTGTCAATACTTGTTATTATCTATCTTTTTGATAACAGCCATTCTAGTGGGTACAAAGTGGTATGTCATGGTGGTTTTTATTTGCATTTCCCTAATGACTAATATGTTGAACATCTTTTCATGTGCATATTGGCTATTTGTATACCTTCTTTGGATAAATATCTTTTTCAGATTCGTTGTCCATTTTTTAATTGGGTTGTCTTATTACTGGGTTGTAGTAGATACATACTTTTTAAAGAAATCTCAATGTGTAAAAACACAGACTAACAATTTAATAGATACATATCAGTGTGCAGTTTAGGGCAGTGTCATGTGTGCAGATAGCAAGGGAGAGAAGCTTACAATTACTAAGGTGGGTAATGAGACAAATCCACTAGTAGAGGAACGTCATATCAGGTTGGAAAATCTGGAAGGGGTTCATGGAAAAGTTGGTGTTTGTAACGGACCCTATAAAGTGGGGAGAGTTTTGAAAGAGGTATAATAGAGGGTGGTTCAGGCAGAGAAAACAGCATGAGAGAGGGCACAAGGGCATTGGTGTTGAAGGCATGATAGGAGAGCAGCAAGTACCGTATTTTTCAGACCATAAGACACACCTAGGTTTTACAGGAGGAAAACAGGAAAAAAAATTTGAAGCAAAAAATGTGGTAAAATATTTAATAACATAAATAACATAATATTTTCACCAATGTAAATGTAAACAGAACATTCGGACTATAAGACACACCCCCATTTTCCTCCCAAATTTAGGGGGGAAAAGTGCGTCTTATAGTCCAAAAAATACGGTAGTTGTTTGACTAGAGAATGGAATGAGTGAACAACTAGATGATGAGGCTTGGGGGAGGTTAGATAGAAACATATTTTTGAGGAGTAAATACCAGGTTGAGGGGTCTGTTTTCAAATCCCTAAATCAGTGGTACTCAACTGAGAGTAATTTCAGCCCCTGGGGGATATTTGGCAATGTCTGGAGACATTTTTTATCACAACTAGTGGCACTGTTGCTCGTGGGTACAGGCCAGGTAGCAGTAAACATCTTCCAATGCTCTCCGGACCCTTACAACCAAGAACTGCTGGCCCCAAATGTCAATAGTGCTGAGGTGAGCCTGATGATTACCCCAGCTTACCACTTTGAGTTCTCATGCTGCAGCACATAAAAAGTGACCCCAGGCAGAGCCCAGTGACTCCCTCATCCCCACTGAGTTAAGGAGATGGAGCTGAAACTCTAAGGAGATCGAGAGAGCTAGCTTTCTTAATACAGAATACAGAAGAAGAGAGAACTACAGAGCAAATTCTGAAGATGTGCAGGGGTCTCCCAGGGAATTCAGCTGAGCATTGATAAGCACATACCTGTGAGGAAACTACCTAAACCAGAGGGAAGAGCATTCTGAAGACATTAGGGGGAACAATGCCCTTTGTTCACATAGGGTAGAGAACAGTGCTGTAGGGGGTGGAGGGATTGAGAAAAAAGGAAAAAGGACTCTGGGACATGGGCCATAGTGTGGAAATTGCAGAGGGGGGGAGGGGAATGGAACTGGGGTGTAAGGGGACTAAATAGTAATGTAATGGGAAAAAGTACAATAAACTAGTTAAAACTAAAAGAGAGAGAGAGAGAGAATATTGCTTATTACCACCAGCCAGAATGTAAAACATAATTATCCATACTATTCTCACCCAACAAGATGAAATTTACAATGTCTGGCATCCAGTCAAAAATTATCACACAAAATAAGAAGCAGGAAAATACAACTCACGATTAGGAGGAAAAAAATAATTTAGTTGAAATTCAGATGTTAGAATTAACAATTATATTAAAACAAATATTATAACTATATTCCATATTGCAAAAATTAAGTAGAGTCATAGAAGATATACATAAAAATAAATAAAATGTCTAGAGATGAAAACTATAATATTTGAAATGAAAATTATACTGGATGGGATTAACAGCTGAGGAGACAGAACAGAAGAAGAGATTATTCAACTTGAAAGCATAGCAATAGAAACTAAATCCAAAATGAAATGCAGAGAGAAAAAGAATTTTAAAAGGGGAGTGGGGGGAGGAAAGAGAACCAGTGAGCTGTGAGACAACTTCTAGGGGCTTAATATGCATGTAATTGGAGCCCCTGAAATGGTTTAGAAGGCTAGAAAATATATTTGAAAAACTTACAGACAAAATATTTCAAAATTTGATGAAAAACCATAAAACCACAAACCCAAGGCTCTCAACAAACTCCAAGCACAAGAAACAATGAAAACTATACTAAGCCACATGATTACCAAATTGCTCAAAACTAATGATAAAGAGACAAATCATTTTTTAAAATCAGAGGAAAAGACAACATTACATACAGAGGAACAAAAATAAGATTTTTCATTAGAAAAAAAGCAAGTGAGAAGACAGTGGAGCAACATCTTTAATTAATTGAAATCAAAGAACTGTGAACATGGAATTCTATACCCTGGGATAACATCTTTCAAAATGAAGGCAAAATAAATTTCTTTCAAACGCAAAAAAGCTGAAAGAATTCATTACCAATTTCCCACAAAGTTGTATTTGAGAGTGGACTTAAATTCATTTTACATACCGTATTTTTCAGACTATAAGACACACCTAGGTTTTAGAGGAAGAAAATAAGGGAAAAAATTTTGAAGCGAAAAATGTGGTAAAATACTTAATAACATAAATAACATATATTTCACCAATGTGAGCCAGGTAAGCTACATTTGGACTATAAGACACACCCCCATTTTCCTCCCAAATTTGGGGGGAAAAAATGTGTCTTATAGTCTGAAAAATACGGTATATATTGCAAACTGTAGAACAACCACTAAAAACATTATTTAAAGAAGTATAAGTTATATGTTCAGAGAGGAAAGTAAATGGAATCATATTAAGTGCTCAATTAAAACCAGAGAAGACAGAAAAATTTTAAAAATGAGAAAATAAAAAATAAGTTTTTAAAATTATGTATTTATTCCAACTTTATGTATTTACTCCAAGAAAGTTGGAGTAAATACATAATTTTTGACAAAGCAGACTTCAGAATAAGTAAAATCTTTAGAAATAAAGAAGCCCATGGCATGATGATAAAAGTGTAAATTTTCCAAGAAGATATAACAATCCTTAAGACAGATACACCTAACAACTAAGCATCAAAATACATAAGGCAAAAACTGATAGAACTGCAAGAAAAAAAATAGACAAATAGTATAGTTGGAAACTTCAATGCCCGTCTTTCAGTAATTGAAAAATCCAGTAGGCAGAACATCAGGAAGAATATAGTTGCACTAAGCAGTACCATAAATCAATTGGATCTGACATTTATTGAATATTTCCTTCAACAATAGTAGAATACACATTCTTCTCAAGTTCACATGGAATATTTGCCAGGATAGACCATATTTTGGGCCATAAAACACACCTAAGAAAATTTAAAAGAATATAAATCATATAAAGTGCGTTCTCAGACTGCAATGGAATTAAACTAGTAATCAGTAATAGAAAGATAGCTGGAAAAGCCGAAGGTATTTGGACATTAAACAAGACACTTCGAAAAAGGTTAATCATACCACGTGTTTGTGATATACTGTAGAGCTGGAGCTCTCACACACTGCTCATGGGAATTTTAAGTGGTACAACAGCCTTGGAAAGTAATTTCAGGTTATTAAAAAGTTAGACATAGATCTACTCCATGATCTAGTGATTCCCTCCTAAATAGTATCTATGTAATGACTCATACATGAATATTCATAGCAGTTTTAGTTGTAATTGTCAAAACCTGGAAAAATCCAAGTATCCTTCAAAATGTGTATGGATAAATAATTGTGGTATATCTATACAATGGGATACTCCTCAGCAATAAAAAGGAATGAACTATTGATGAATACTACAACGTAGGTAAATCTCAAAATAATTCCTCAGGAAAAGAAGCCAGATAAAAATGCAAACTAATCTTTAGTGACAGGAAGCAAGTCAATAGCTGCCTGGGCATGTTGGCTGGGGAAGGGTGGTGGGCAATTACATAAGGAAACTTTTGGGAGTAATGAGTATGGAACATGCTCAATATCTTGATATGGTAGTTGTTACATGGGTGTATACATATGTTGAAATTTATCAAATTGTATTTAAATATGTGAAGTTTATTATATGTAAATTATACCTCTAGAAAGCTGTTTATAAAATACATATAATGCAAAGATTCAGGAAAAATTAAATTTATGTAAGTATTTCTTTTACCCTGAACCAGATTAAAGCATTTTCCTATGTAAGTGTCTTTTACCAGGTAGATTCATCTGGCTATCACAGACCACTGAAATTCTAAAAACATGAATAATTAGCTTCAGGCAACCCATCTCATTTCGTTTTGCTCCATAAACTGTTTTTTCAGCACATATTTACTTGATTATGGCCATAGCAAAGTGAGGGTATGTGGAGAGAAAAGAGCCCCAAAATAAATGATGGTAGGTCAGGAACATTACCTTCTTATACAAAAGAGAGCACACTATATTTCTCCAAGAATACATTGTATGTCTACATTTTACTGAGCATCTCCTTGCAAATATCAGCTTCTAGAGACAAAAATCACATTATTTATGAGCGCTTCATTGAGCATCTGGGGTTAAACATACTGTTTGATGAAAACAAGGATGTTCCAACAAATCTTGATTTTCCTCTAAAAAATCTAGTTATTTTGCAGCTGCTTAAAACAAGTGTAGCCTTCTAGGGCTCTGAAAAAGAAAAGCAAATGGGCAAATATTACCCATTCTCTTAGGCACTATCTGAATATCATGAGGTTCACTTTGCATAACTATGTTTTAGATACTAGGCATGTGGCCCTTTATTTATTTTCATGGCAGACTTAAGTACCTTTGCAGACTTTCCCTGGAGAACCATTGATGGCCTCTTTAGTTACGGGATTCTCAAGCAAAGGGCAGTGTATCCAGCATTTAACTTGCTTCAGCCTGTCATCTCTAGATATCATTAACTTAATCATATTTAAGCCTATTCTACTACATGGAGAAGGAAGAGAGGAAGATTAATATATTTTATAAATACTGAGTAAGTTTGGTAAAGATATTAAATAAAGCAAAGCCTCTAAAAGTTTCTATTTTTACAGAGAACTTGAATAGCTTTTCTCCATTGAACCAGCTTCTTCACTTCTTTCTTCCATGAGCTGGCTTTTCTTTCTTGACACCATTGAAATGTGTCCATCGAGAGGTATTCAGTCCAACAGAACATCTAGGACAGCAAACACTCTCCACGCAACATGAATTTAACATATTGTCAGAAACTCTCATGCGGACCTTAGCAAACAGCAGTGCTATTTTTTATTTTCCACGTGTAGATCCTTTTTTCCCCCGCAAAGCTTTGAGTTAACTGAAGACACAGACTGTATCTGCCCCTTTGAGTCTTCATATCAAACACATCTAACTTTTAATACTGTTAGTTTTTAAAAACTTTCTTCAGAGACTAAATATAAAAAGGCCTTAAATCAACATGTATGGAGCACCATCCTTGATGCCTGCTCTGGACCTGCATGAAACGCAAAGATATACGCAAGTTGTCACCGAAGTCCAGGCGACAAGATTGAGGAGGCCCCTGTGCGCCGCCAAGGGGTTTGGACTGGGTAGGAGACCACTGGAGGTCTTTAAGAAGGAGGAAGGCAAGATGAAAGACGGTTTTTAGGAAGATAGTTCTGATGGAGTTACATAGGATGGATAAATTAAGGGCAAACTAGAGGCAAAAAAGACTTAAGTGGAGTCGTTCAAGATCGAAGTCGTTCTGCTGTGGACCACGGCAGGCAAGGGAGCAGCGCCGGGAGAAAGGACGACCTCAGTGGTGGGAAGGCTGCAGACACCCTGGCTGGTGTGGCTCGGGGGCAGGAAGGTTGATGATGGAGCCACAACAAGGACTGTGAATCCTAACTATTTTCCTCTTATTTTTATTCTTTACTTACATATCTTCCTTCCTCCAAAATGGAATTTCTGGCAGTTTATAAAACTTCATACAAGATAACAAAAAATTTAAAATAACTTGGTCATGAAATTGGAACAAAGAAATAATTTGGTTAGAAAATAAGACAAAACCAAGAGTAAGATTGTTATTCAAATTGCATGCTGTGAGGAGAAAACAACCTAATACATGAATCATTGTGTAAATAATATTTTTTAAAAAAACTAGTTTCTCAAGATAAGCCCAATGGTTTCTGATATCAAGAACAGAGAGAAATTTATCTCCAAGGTCTCCAGACAGAAAATTTTGTGCTTTTTGGTGAACAATAACTGTCCTCGACAATATTCTTAAAGTAAATACATCCAGTAATGTAGGCAGCTAGTACATCCCCCCGGGGAAGGGAAGTAAAAAACAGTAATAGTAGAAATGAGAGGCTCAAAGCAATAGAATCTGGTTTTGGCTGATTTAACTTAATTTGGGGATGGATTTTTTTTAATATCTAAGTATCAAGTTCCTCAAAATGTGATCTATACACCATCAATATAAACTGGGGCACTAGGTTTTAAAAATCTAGATTCCTGGGCCTCCCGTAAGATCTAATGAATCAAAATCTTTGGGGAAGGGACCTCAAAAATTTAGTTTTCTAAAAAGCTTTCCAAGTAATTCTGATACACACTGATGTTTGAGAAACTTTGACTCGAGACAAGTTTTTAGTCTGCAGAGAGACTCATTACGGGGTGTGAAATTAATTCACTGAGTCATGATGAGCACTTTTAAAAAATGAAACACAAAATGAAATAGACTAGGAAGTATCAGAGTGCCACGTTATAAGGATATAGAATTAGATTAAGTATTTGGGGGTAAATGTTGTGAATGCATACATGTTATTACATGAAATACATATAATTTAATATAATAAATACAATATATGTATTTGTGTGCATATATATAGCATAATGACTGTGATATACATATGGCATCATGATATATATAAATATATATTATAGTTGCTATGCATTTTTTCCCATGAAGACCACTCACTAGAGGAATTCTCCAGACAGCCTGCCCTTTGGATTGTTTTCCCCACTTAGTTCTGATTAAGCTATGAACAGCGGTGAGTCTGAACTTGTACTTGGGACAGGAACTCTGTAGCCGGGTAGGTGTCATGTGTCCTAAACCATCAGCCCAGCCGGGGCTGGACTGAGTCACGTTTGTGAGGAGCCGAGAAGTTAGACTAGAACCAGAAACTAAACAGAAGTCCAGAGACCTCGACAAACTCCCTGATGACAGGCCCAGGAGTCCCCTCAAGACATAATTTGGGGTCCACCTAACAGAGAGGTGGAATGAGCAGGGCTAGGTTTATCTCTGCAGCTGAACAGTTCTTCTCCTATCTGACCGCTTTCTCTCTCTTCGTAAATACAGCCACCCTTCCTACTCAGAAAACGTCTGATCTTCGTAATCCAGGGCCTTCAACCTGAGGCATCTATTTTCTTTCTACGTTGTCCACCTAAGAAATACCCATAGTTCAAGGCCAAGCTGAATTTCCACCTTCTTGGTGGAAACTTCCCAAACTACAGTCATGTCTTCTCTGAATTTCTACACTTATTTATTCATTATCATGATTTATCTTTTATAAATTCGTTCATTCACTCAAAACAAGTTTTCATTAAGCACCTGTTACGTGGCAGATCCTGTGATGGCAGGAAATTGGCATAACTTCAAACTGTCCATAGCACCCGGGCAGATGACTTGCATTTACACACTGTTGACTAACTGGCTATTAATATACATTTTTGCTTCCTACTCATGTTTTTCTATTCTTCTCGCTTTCTTTTTTTTAAGCTGAGTAATAATAGATGCACAGAAAGAATGTGAAAGTTTATAGCAGGTAGCTGTGTTCATTTTATCATACATTTACAATACAAGGCTGCTCTTGTGTCAATACGACCTTCTTAAATCATATTTAAGCAAATTAAAAACATTTATCAGGAATGTATCTGAATACATCCCAAGCATCATTTAGTGCAGTGATTTTCAACCAATGTGCCACAAGAATTCTTAAAACATGCAGTACCTGACTAGTCAGGGGCACTGACCTCTTTTCCCTTAGATTGTCAAATTAAAAAATGACAATAGCCAATGCAACAATAGCTGTACAGTGAGAATGAATCAAAATTATACCTATTTTTGTCAGATCAGCAAAACAATATATTTCTTGGTGTGCCGCAGAATTTTAGTAATTAGTTTATGTGTGCCAGGAGATGAAAAAAGTAAAAAATCACTGAGTTACTCTAAAAAAGCTAGCCAATTGAATGCATAATGAGCTCTTTCATTTGTTTCAATTTGATCCACCTGAGATGCTTATACTCGCATCTCACCAGGAATATCCTAAACGAAAAGCTAAGAATGACTTGTTCCTTTCTTTGTTAAACAAGCATAAGAAATGAAAATATTGCCTTTATGTATTTTTAAGCAATCAAAATATCTTCACAGGATGAAAAAATTCTTACTGGATCTCTGTGGTTGAATAGCTTGAAACAGCTAGGAAGGTGGATCCATTAACCCTCTTACAATAAAGGTTTTGAAATATACAATAATATCAGTATATATTCATTGCTGAAAGCTTTGAAAACACAGGTAAGCACAAAGAAAAAGATTTTTTAAAAAATCACCTGTCACCCTACCACCTATGAATAAGCACTTGAAATACATCCTTCTAAGTCTGACTTAAGAAGCCTTTAGTTTACTGATCATTTATGTGAAACCTTTGGTTTTACAAGCCCTAAGGATGGTCCTTCATCATCCAGCTTTACCCGTAGTGGTAGAATCCTACAGAAGAAAATAACGGGAAACAGGCAGTCTTTTCAGAGACAATTCATTATGCATCTTTCTTAATGCAGCTATTAAAATGGAGAAAAACCGTTAACAAAAGGTGACTTTATCACCAGGACAAGATATGCTATTATTGCCTTACTGACCAAATTACTCTGTGACATTACTTTCATTCAAGAATTTTATATGCTTAATAAGAAGTGCCAGCATGGGATGTGCTCAGCATTTCACACTCATTTATTGCGATACCTCGGAGCATTATAAAATGTTCAATTGAAATGCGATTTTCCAGGTAAGTTTCAGCTCTGCCAAGGGTTAGGGAAACTCAAACCCTAGATTTTGTGGTAGAGATTTTGAAGTCTTATGCTATTATGACTATCTCACATACCAAGGTAAACCTAATAGTGTTAAGTTACACTCATGAGAATCGAGGGAAACTACAACCACCAATTTACAACCGACTTAAACCCCAAATCCCCACCGCCTTAAACTGCTGCTTTAAAGGACACATAACTAATGTCAGTGCTGGGGAGATGAAAGAAACTGGATCTCTGCATGTTAATGTCAATATGTCAATGCACGTCCAATTTAGATGACAATAAGAAAACGGAAGAAGGTCGGGATATCTAAGCATGGCATTAAAGTCTAGACCAAATTAAATCCGATCAAAGACCCAAGATATTGTAACTACCAATCTTAACTGCATTCATTTAAGTTTAATTACAATTGAACCCATAATATATTTCCGGAATTTCCTAGGCATCCTGGCTAGTACTCTGGAATTTTCTACCTAACTGTTCAGGGATTGAGACAGTTTAAGATTCTAAGCCTATAATAGCATATTGTAGATAATTATATGCCGTGGGATGTGTAATATGATTCCCTGATCCTTTGATAACACTGAGAGCCTGAGTGAAATCAGTAATTCAAAATTTCCTTCCTTTGTGCTTTTTTGGTCTAAATCTCACCATTACTTTTTCATTGTTTGGACCTTATTGTATTAAAAGGCAGGGCAAGCCTGATAAGAGCAAAGGAAAGGCTTAACACAGTTTGGAGAAGGCAGCATGGATTTCCTCCAGAATCAGCAGAGGCACCCACCCAAGGGCCTGGAACCATGGGAATTTCCTACTGAAGGATGTACCAGTCTATAGCTCAATTTTCACCATAAGATTAATGGGACCTGGGGAATAGAACATTCTGACTCTGGGTAAAATCTAATACCACAAGTTGGAAGTTCAGGTGAGTTTCCCTTTTTTATGGATATCAGCATATTTTTAAGGAGACCCACAGACTATAGGAAGGGAGAAAAAAATGTTTCTCCTGCAACGCCTATGAACTGTGAAGAACTGCAATTACATGCCTGAAGATAACATCACCACCAAACCTCAGAAGAGAAAAAAACTAAAGATACTTCTGAAAACCAACGAATGTTACATATTATGCTCTCAAGATAATATCCAAAAGGATTTGCTTCTTTCAACAGTCTGCAACTCACAGCTGTAACTGTCACATTCTTGAGGTGAGCCTTTGCTCCATGTCCACTTAAGCTTGATCTGCCTGTGAAAACTGCCAACCACAAACCTGCAGCCACTGGAGCATCCTGCCCCCTTCTCCCTACTGTAAGCACTTTGGTTACTGCTTGACTTATTAAAGTGATGTGATTGTACTAAAGCAGTGGTTCGCAAGAGGGGCTGACTTTATCTCCCAGGGCACAATGTCTCAAAACATGTTTGATGATCACAACTCAGGAGAAGGGCCAGAAGAGGGGTGGAGGCAGCGAGTGTTGCTGCAGGCATCAGGTGGGTAGAGGCCAGAGATGCTGCTGAACACCCTGCAAGGCACGGGACAGCCCTTCCACAGAAAAGAATCGTCTTGCCCAAAATGTCAATAGTGCCGAGGTTAAAATACTCTGAACTAGAATTTTTTTTCCCCACAACTGCTCTGTGGAAGTAGACATGAAAGGATTGTATTTGTTCACTCCCTTTCTCTCCCCGCTTCAAAACCCTCTTCTCCACCTTTGTATAGCTGGTCAGCATTCTGCTTTCACTTAAATCTACACCTTCTTACTGACAGACACCAAGGATCACTTTTAGCACAAAACAAATGTTTCTCTCTTCCAGGAGCCAAATGGTCAGTGCTAACTTTTCAAGTGTCTTCAACTATTTTGATGAATTGAGATTCTTCTCTAGCTGGTGAAGAAAAACAACATAGATAATGGTCTCTGCAGCTGTTAGGAGTGTGTGTGTGTGTGTGTGTGTGTGTGTGTGTATTAGCTGCCTGGCTACATTAATTCACGTACTTGACCAAGCAAAATGTCCCATTCCTAAAATAGAGTAGTCAAAGAAACCAGATCAACCTGGAAGGAAACATGAAACCATGGGAAAGAAGATAAGGCTGAACATTCAATCCCTCCTTTTCAAAAGAATCAAAGTCTTACAATGCCAAGGCACTTGCTAACGTCCAGAAAAAGAAACAATGGAAGAAGACAGAAATACTGTTGAGGATACAATGATAGGTCAAGCTAGAAACAGCGGTTGGGAGTCCAGGAGAGACAATGTTTTTCCCTAACTACCTCATAACCATTCCCCCACAAATGGAGGCATTGCTTGCCTTCCTAAAAGCACCAAAGGGTAACCCACATCCTCCCCTGTTTAGACATCACAGAGCTCACAGCCCTATTCAAATCAAAAGGAAGACACCTCAATAATTCCAGGAATGTTGGCGTCTGGAAACAGAATGGCCTGATTGATCTGATAAGTCCTTACCTGCTATCACCCTTTGACATAGAACACATTTTCGTTCCATGTGCCCATGTTACAGAAAATATAATGTGAGGGAAGAGTCCAAGTCTTTACCAAAAACCAATACTCTTATTGGGGGAGTGGACTTGAATTTATAATTAGGCAGAGTGACATAAAAAGCTGATCCCTTGCTCAAAATAGGTTTTCCTCTATCTATCATCTGTCATCTATCATTTCGAGCATTAGCCTGAAAGTCCACCATTAGACATTGATTCTTCCTTGCTACTTACACTGCCGCTACATAAGGAAGTGTGGTTTTTCATAGGTCAGGATCCTGCTTCCTGCTCCCACTCCCTTTATCACACTATTGCTCGCCCTCATCCCTACTCTTGTTTCCCTTTTCTCGAAGATTAGGCTCAGTAGTCATTTTTAGGGCACTTCCCTTTTGACCTTACCCTCACCCCTTCTCTGTGTTCTATAATAACCAGTTATATCATCATCATTATACTTAAGACATTTTCACATCTATCCACATTTCCAGTGGATCTCAAATGTTTAGTGAGCAGAATATTCACTTGAGAAATTTGCTAAAAATACATATTCTCCTGCCTTGTACAAAGATTTTGAGTTAGAAAGTGTGGGTAGACCCAGGAGATTGCATTTGTAAACAAAACCTTCTTTAATGACCCTGATGCTGCTCTCCACCAACAGCACTGGAGAACTTGGCCTTGTCGGCACCCCAAGCCCCTTGACACTTGGAAGCCGGGAGTTGTATTTACTTATCTTGATAGCCCCAGTCCCAATCCATGACCGATTCATGGCACAGGGAAAGTCCATGTTTGAAAAATGTTGTTGAATAAATGTGTCCTGAAACATCTCTGGTTGAAAAAACAAACATCAAATAAGGCCTTAACATGAAGTAATTGAGAGGATGAGGCCAGGAAAAGAAATAAGACAGGGCTGATGGAAAATCCTTGGAGTCGAGCCTCTAGTTGCTTCACATCTTGCCAAGAAAAACAATTGCAAGTCTCTTCAGCATCAGCTCCCATTACCGAGCTTCTCTCTGCCTACCACGGCTGGTATTATGCCAGTCAGCTACACGGACTTTTATATCCTCTTTATACCGCATCCCACACCCTTCCAGTCAGGAAGAAAGTGTGCTTTATCTTAAAGGCCCTCCTGTATTTTGTGATCGTCCATTCTTAATCAGTAGTGCCCAGCCTGAGATAGTGATAGAATGTAGAGCTCAATTTGAAAGAAGGAGAGGAAACTGTAACTGAACAACAATAAAGTAATTTATGAAACAAACAAAAAACAGCAACAAAGAAAAAGAAGGCAAGAAGAGGGTCTTATAATATCATACCACACCACTTTTAGACAAATATAAAGAATAATCTGTTTCTATACAACTAGTAAAACCAGAAAAGGAATACAGTTCCTGCTTTGTAAGCTAAGTCTTACGTGTGCTCTACGTGGTACAGATGTTAGCTAGATTAGGAAAGAAAGAAGAGTATGCACACACATATGTGGGTATGTGGTTAAAACTGAGCTGGCCAAGAGTTTTCTAGTTTCCTAATAGAGCAGAATGGGTTTGATTTTTTTGTTCTGGTGTCTCCCATCCTGGCTCAGTGGGATCCGAACATATTCTTCACTGAACCCTCAGGGTCACAGAGTTCTGTGTTACTGCAAAGCTATTTTGCTTTCAGGCTTTTCATGTTAGTGTCTTGATTACCAATATAGTAGTGCAGCAAGGAGTTTCACTTTGGGAGGTCTTAATACCGTATGCCAATAAATACTAAGAAAAACATTCTCTCCCCTCTCCTCACACACACACACACACACCTCTGATTTACCCCCTTCCTCACAACAAATCTCTTTCCAAGCCCTTCATCTTAAAGCTTTCTATTTAAATGTTTCAACTAATTTTTATTTTGGCATAATCTTAGACTTACAGAAAAGTTGCAAAGAAGTACAGAGAGTTCTTGTATAGCCTTCATCAATTTCTCCTTCCATAACTTTGCTCTATTTGCCTAAACCAGGGGATGACACACCGCAGCAGGCTGCGGGCCAGATCCCGCCTGCTGCCTGCTTTTGTAGGTCCTGCAAGCAAAGCAGGGTGTTGTATTTTTAAACGGCTGAAAGAGTCAAAAGAAGAATAATATTCCATGACACATGAAGAGTATATGAAATTCACAATTCAGCGTCCATAAATTAAGTTTTTTCGGAACGCAGCCATTCCTATTCTTTTACACTTTGTCTGCTGACCTTTCCCACCGTAGTGGCTGCGCTGAGTGTGTGTAACACGGGACAGAGAGCCACGAAGCCCGAAGTCTTTTCTTCCAGGTCCTTACAGAAAAAATTTGCTGACTCCTGGTCTAAACTAAGAGATTAACATTGTTGTGTTTCTATTAACTAAATTACACACTTTATAACACTACTTTTTCCCCGAACGTTTCACGATGCAATCCAGGATACCACATTGCATTTAGCAAACACTTTTTTATGTTTGTCCCTATTTACTCACCAGGTGCAAGGTTCTGTTTTGGAAAATAGTCCTGCCTAACAAATGAATTTCAGCTGGCCACTTGAACAGATTTGATTTTGCTGTTTGTTTGGGGTTGTTTACACGTTTTACACAATAGCCAGTCAATTTAATTGAATACGTGGGCCAGAAACGCTGTCAACTTGAGGACGGAGGAAGAGCTATATTTGTTCAAGCAGTCCTACGTTGGGCCAAAGCAGGGTACTAAATCAGACCCTTCAGAAGAAGGGCTCTCAATGTCCTTCCGCGTACGGTGACCCCTGGTCCTACGCAACCCCTGCCCCAACTCCCAGTCCTTTGTTTCCTCTTTCCCCAGCCTGGCCTGTGAACAGCTCGGCTCTGCCTTACACCGGCTGCCGCGCCTTTCAGAGGGCTCCGCAGGCACAGGCGGGCGGCGTCCGGTTGCTGGGCAACAGCCTGAAAGGCAGCGCACGTTGCCGCCAGGGCCGAGACACATCCGCACCAGCCCGTCTGCGCTGCGCGCCTGTGGCCTGATTTCTCCCCCTCCATTGTTGCAGCTAACACAAAAGGCTACAACTTCAGTGTGGCCGTGGGGCCTGCATTGAATTACGCGCCAGGCCATTCTTTGACCAGAGCCTTTGTGGGCTGAGATGAGTTCCTTCCCGGTGCCAGAACTCCAGGCCTGTCACACGCAAGCTGAAGGGCTTCTTAAGGGTGGGCGAGTTGTCTCCCTCCCTCCCTTCACCATATCCACCCATCTACCGCCTTTGTAGCTTTCAGCTGGCGGCCAGGCCTTCGTTTGCCTTTTGGCTGGTATGAGATCACTCCAGCTGTGGTCTTGGGCATTCCTCCCCACTGGCTTCCTTCTCTCTCAAGTTAAGCGCTGCGTATAAAAATCCCAGGCCTATTTGGTCATCTTTTCTTATCTCTTTCTCAACCATCCCCCACTCCCACACACCTCCCCCCCCCCCACCCCTCTCTCTCAAGTTTCTAAGGCTGCTGTTGCCATGGAACTCAAACAATTTAAGAGACGAAGGGAGCTTTTCTATGGTGTCTGCCAAAGCCCCCAAACTTCAGAGGTTGGAGTCAGGGCAGAGTCCTTGGGATTTCCCAACGCTCCCGTCCTCCAGTCCGAACAGACATTTAATTCACCACCCCCTTATTCCCTGACCCAGTGTTCAACACCATGTTCCGATTCGGAGAAATTCAGTGGTGAACTGGGAAGTGAAATTGTAAGCCATGCTTGGGAGCAATTGCATGTAAAAGCAGAGTGATCTCCCTCCAAAGGAAAAACATCCCAAGATATGAGTCTATTCTTCAACAGCGTAACCTGGACAAAGAGCATTATATCAGCTATTTGATATCAATTTTTACTTGAGGAGAGAAAAGTGCATGAAGCTAACACTAGGCTACCTAGCTCCTCCTTACGACCCCCCCCCCAACTATTGTCAATATGAAATGCCTGTTGTTCAGCTAGGGTTTCCCAGTGTGGGCTCCACACACATGGCCAACCTCAGGCCAGGGGTGGAGGCGCAGGCCCTTGGCCCCGTATCTCAGCACTCTGGCCAAGTGTGAGAATCCAGGTGTACCGTGGCCTGCAGCCTCCTGCCATCACTTTGTGTATCCTTATTCCGGCTCCTTTCCCCATAACATTCTATTAAAACCTAGGCACAATGAAATAGGTAGGCCATGAGAGGGATTCAAACTATACAGTTGTAACTTATTTTTAATATAGAATTCATATTATAGTCTGGGTAGAAGGAAATGAGAAAAAAAGCTTGTATGCTTTGAATCTATTTTAACTTTTTCGGTTGGCTGATGCCAAACTCCAGTTATCATAAGTCAATCAAGCAGGGAGTGATGTGCAAATATCTGTCAATTTATTTGACACAAGCACTGACACAGCAGAACAGATGCCCTAGCAATGAGCATGAACCCTGGCAGGTAGCCTGAATGGGTGTGAACCCGCTGAACACTATTGCTGATACCCACTGCGATCACAGCTCCGTGCCAGGCAACTGAGTGGGGGTAGAGAGGAGTTCCAAAAGGCACAACATTGTCTATTCCTCAAGGTATTTATTATCTAGTTTTAAAAAATGAAACTAGCATACATGAAATGATACCAAGTGATAGAAGATAAAATTAACCATTCATAGTTTGAAACTTTCCTCAGTAATAATAGCTAAACTTTCACAATAATCCTAGGCATTTATTGGTTCTTCTACTGTCCCCATTTTACATATATGAAAACTTAAAGAATCATTAGGGACTTCTTCCTCTGGCTTTTGTATATGTGGGATAGACAGGAAAAGAAGAGGGAGGTGTTTGTTGACTGTCTGCAGTGTTTCAGGTCTGAGTCCAGCAAAGGTAGGTCCTGTATACAAATGGCCACACCTTGGAAACCTGGATTTAGTAACTCTGTGCAGACAAACAGGAGGGAGAGAATGCTGCAATCAAGGCCACTGAGGAGAAGTTTGAAAGAACCTTACTCAGAGGTTGTATTGTAGGAAGGATCCTAGGGTGATGGTACTAAACTCACTTCAGTTACCTAGCAAATCCAGAGAAGCAAATATGGGATAAGTATGTTTTGAAGGAAACAACATAAGGATGTCAGGGGTGTGGGGGAGTCTCAGGAAGGAGGGGCCCTAAGCTTCAACCACAGGCCAGAGGTGGCGATTGTGTAACAGGGCCTCCAACAAGCAGATGAAGAAAGGAAAGATGTGATGTAAGAGGCACTTGGGAAAGAGTCTTAGCCACTGATTTACTTGAGGAAATGAGATGAAAGAATAAAAAGTGATGGGGAGTTTAAATTTGCAGAAGTTTACTATAATAAATAGCTCTCAAGGGGGCTCCAAGAGGTTACTCAGCAACCTAATATGCCTAACTCACCCAGAGTAGTTTACTGATAAAAAGTCTGAACCAATAAAAAAATATTAAATTACTTTACATTATGTAAAACTGTAAGACACATAGTAGCAGCTAATTGAATATGTATTGACTGACTGACTGTCTGAGTCAAGATATGTGTGTGTGGAAACCCTAAACTTTTCTTCAAATCAATGTATTTTGGAGTTCCTGCCCCGTGACTGCCAGAAGGGGCAGAGGCAGGGGGGTACAAGGGAAGGGACCAGGAGACTTGGGTTCTGCCTCTAGCTTGGATATAACACCTTAAAAAGATCATTTATTTCCTCTATACTTGGTGTCCTTGCCTGTTAAATGCAGAGATTAGACTAAGTAATCTAAAGTATAAAAATCCAAATTTTACAAATGTGTATTCCCTAAAAGCAGTTCAAGAAAAACAAATGACACATTTTGTTTGTACTGAGCAGAGCTTGACCATTTTCTCCAAAGGTAATAGAAACACATCTCACTAAAAGGTAAAGGAGATAATCATGATATTTCTAGGTTCTTTTCCTATAAAAGTCCTGGCAATTTTCACAAGTCTGGGGGGACTTTTCCCATCAGTTTTGATTCCCATGATTTCACACTCATGGAAATTTCCTCAGAGAAGCCGTTTCTTTGGCAACTTAATGCTCACAACCATCTTCCTCTCAATAGGAGTTACGCAGACGTGTCAGCGGGGGAATAGGCCTCTTCTGGGCAATGGGAAAAAGGAGCTGTCTCCTTTTATTACCAAAAATAAACACAGAAGACACAAAAGATCTTTACTACACTTGTCACATATGGCAGCGTAAGTTGAAGAAGAAACTAAAATCTCCATAAAAGGGAAGACTTTGCGTATGTTTCAAAGGCATTTTATGTTGCATAACATGAAATTAGCTCCAGCTCCAGCCCTTTGAGCTTTGCATGTATATATAAATATACTGTCTAAAATAAAAGTATACTGAATTCTTTCTTACCCTCCCAGGAAAATAGAACACATGTTTTAAAAAGCTAAAAGGAAACAATGTTTGGGAGAGTTTATCTATAAACAGTGAAGCACCTTAAACAGTGAACAGTCCCAGAAAGATGTACCAGTGGTCAAACTCACTATGCCAGCTTTCATTCATTCCTGTTTAGTCCCACACTCTTCACACGACAGGTGTAGTCCAGGGATCAGCAGCAACAGGATCAGCTGGGAATTTGGTAGAAATGCAGAACCTCAAGCCCCAACCCAGAGCTACCACCCTAAATCTGCATTGTAACAGTAACCCAGGTGATTTTTTACACACATTACCATTGGAAAAGCACGGCTCTGGTCTAAAGCACCCACTCAGTAGAGATGATATTTAAAAGTGGTTTACTTATTTCGAAATGGCAGTTTTCTGAGAAAAAAAGTTGTACAAATTACTGGCCACATTTGTCAAAAATGGGACCAGACCATCCCTAGTGACAGAGAATAAGTTACAACACGCTATCATTAGTTTAAGAAAATGCTAGCAGAGACCTATTAGTGAGGTTTGCATGCAGAATAATCTGGAGGCTCCTCTAACTACATTCTCTTGACACAGCCTTCCTGTGACCAAACACGCACTTTTGAAAGATGACTGAGGTTAAGAGGACAATCTGGCCACAGAAAAGAGAAAAGCTCATTGACCCTTGCTGGCCTCTGACCTTGACTTCATTAGCTAACCAAATGAGCTAACCAGTCATGGACATCAGAGAGCATTATGTGTTGGTTAAGCCAAAGCATAGAAAAAAATAAAAAACAGCAGAAGATCAGTTTACAGATGTGTCTACCTTGATCCCTCACATTTATTAATATAATATGAACACATATACAAATTCTCTTCATCTTTTATTATCTTTTCCCCATTTTGTATTGCAGGTCAGGGACTTGAGGACAACAAAAGCTTCTCTTTCATAGCTCTCTAGTCTTTCCCTTCAAAGCAGTTAAAAAAATTGAAATTATAAGTTTACTTTTGTTTATTCTTTTATAATAGTTTCCACCACTAAACTCCCCAAGGGCAGAGATCTTCTCCCTCTGGTTCATCCAACATTTAGCAAGATCCCTGGCACCTAGTTCAAGTGTTCAAGAAATATTTGATGAGTGACTAAGTGAATAAATGCAAATGCAGGTCATATCTCTAAAACCAAACCTACCTAAACTACCTTGTAATAGTCAATAAACATTGAATGTTCTATTATGCTAGGGATTGGAGAAACAAATTTGCTCCACCTTTTAGAACCCTATATTCTAGTTTAAAAAAAAAAAAAAGACAGAGAGAGAGATTTATAATAACATAAATAGCTAATATTTTAATCAGTGTTCTAAGCACATTACACAGTTAACTTATTGATTCCGCCTACTCTAGGAAGTAGATATGATTGTCTCCATTCCACAGGTGTGGAAACTGAGGCTCAGCAAGGTTAAGTAACTTGTCCAAGGTCACACATCTAGTACAGGGTAGACTTGTATGTGAACATGTGATCTATCTCCAGAAGCCATATTCTTAATAAGGTAGTACCTGTCCTCTAGTAAGCCATGAGAAATGACCAGAGAGCTATGCACAGGATCAAAGGAAGCAGAGGACAGACAATTAGTTCCAAACCCAGCTATGCTCTTCAGACAAAGAACTGAAAGCAAACACTGCCAGTGAAGAATTTTCTGGAAGGTCCACGTGAGATGCAGCCTGCAGCCCAGTGCTCCTCAGGGTTTGGAGTCAGTCTCATCTTCCCTCAGCTTACTCTTTTCAGCCAGTCTATTAAAAGCACATTTAAAATTTTTTTAACTTTATTTTTATTGTTGACATTACTACAGATTTTAACCTACACAGCAGGTGCAGGAACTGAGCAGTAGCTTCAACAGTTAAGTGGATTCAGAGGAAGTTTGAACAGGATATATCAATGACATTCAGATTTAGAATTTAGGACATAACAAGATAATCACCTACCCAGACACAAGGCATATAACTGTTTTTCCTCTTGGCCATCTCCATTTCTCCCACTCTGGGGAGGGACTTATTCTCTCCAGTCCTGGCATACATTAGGGTCTTTCAAGTGGAATCACTTCCTTTAATTCCTGGTAGGTTATGAGTGTGACCTCAGGTTCCGCTTCATGTGTTTCAGGCTGAGTTAGTGTCAGAACTCACATTTCCCTTCCAGGGCTCCACAAATTACTCTGACGTGCAGAATTACTAAATATACAACTCTCAGTTCCTCGAAGTAGTTTAACAGAATTTGGGATTTAGGGGAAATTATGCATTCTGGCGCAATTTTTAAATAACTTAATTAGATGAGTTAAGGTCCCAAAGGGAAGATGCTATTAATTCAAGTCTTCTCTGAGGCAGCTATCTATGATTAGCTCCTTGATCACTGAATCAACAAAACAGGGGCTTTTTCTAAGGGCTAAGTCAGAAGTAAAATAAAAGAAATTCTTCCACTCCATTAAAAGTTACTTGGTATATTCTGCACACTTTGCCTCTTTCTTTCTATCTTCTTCCTCCCTTTTTGGATCACTGTACCTCACAGTATGTTTTCTGCTGTTTCTTTTATGCTTAGATGGTACCTCACTATTTTATTTTTAAAAACTCTCTTCTTACAGTGATTCCACTTATTCTTTGGGGTTTGGTTGTGCCTTCCTCTTCCCCTCTTTTTTATCAGCCCCTCCAAAATTCTTTTCTTTCTCTACTTCTCCCTATATGCATGCTTTTCCCACCACCCAAATTTATCTTATTTCTTTTTTTTTATGTTTTAATTATTTTATTTATGTATTTTTAGAGAGGGGAAGGGAGGGAGAAAAAGAGAAAAGAAACATCGATTGGTTGCCTCTCCCATGCCCCCAGCTGGGGATCTGGCCCGCCCGCAATCCAGGCATGCGCCCTGACTGGGAATCAAACCAGCTTTCTGTTTGCAGGCCGGTGCTCAATAAACTGAGCCACACCAGCCAGGGTATCTTGTTTCTTTTTTTAAAAGTGAATTTATTGACATCGGTTAATAAAACCATACAGGTTTCAAGCATGCAATTCCATAACATCATCTGCACACTGCATCATGTGCTCACCACCCAAAGTCAAGTCTCTTACTGCTGCCATTTTTCCCCTTCACTCTCTTCCACCTCCCCCCACCCTCCTTTCTCTCTGGCAATCACCATACTATTGTCTATATCTGGTTGTTTTGTTTTGTTTTTGCTTAATTCCTTCACCTTTTTAACTCAGCTCCCCAACTCCCCTTCCCCTCTGACATCTGTCAGTCTGTTTTATGTATCTATGAGTCTGTTTCCATTTTGTTTGTTAACTTATTTTGTTCACTAGATCCCACATATGTGTGAAATCATGTGGTACTTGTTTTTCTCTGACTGGCTTATTTCTTTTTTTTTTTTTTTAAGATTTTATTTATTTATTTTTAGAGAGAGGGGAAGGAGAAAGAAAGGGAGAGAAACAGCACTGTGTGGTTGCCTCTCACATGGCCCTCACTGGGGACCCGGCCTGCAAGTCAGGCATGTGCCCTGACTGGGAATCGAACCAAGACCGCTTGGTTCTCAGCCTGCGCTCAATCCACTGAGCTACACCAGCGAGGCTCTGACTGGCTTATTTCACTTAGCATAATGTTCTCCAGGTCCATCCATGCTGTTGCAAATGTAAGATTTCCTTCTTCTTTATGGCCAAGTAGTATTCCATTGTGTAAATATACCAGAGCCTTTTTATCCACTCATCTACTGATGGGCACTTAGGCACTTTCCTAATCTTTGTTATTATAAATAATGCTGCAGTGAACATAGGGGTGCATATATTCTTTTGAATTAGTGTTTCAGGTTTCTTTGGACATATTCCAGGTAGTGAGATCACTGGGACAAAAGGCAGTTCCATTTTTAATTTTTTGAGGTAGCACCATACTGTTTTCCACAGTGGCTGCACCAATCTACGTTCCCACCAACAGTGCACTAGGGTTCCCTTTTTTCTACATGCTCACCAGCACTTGTTGTTTGTTGGGTTATTGATGACAGCCATTCTGACAGGTGTGAGGTGATATCTCATTGAGGTTTTAATTTACATTTCTCTGATGATTAGTGACATTGAGCATCTTTTCATTTGTCTATTGGTCATCTGTGTGTCCTCTTTGGAGAAGTGTCTTTTCAGGTCCTTTGGCCATTTTTTAATCAGATTCCTTATTTTCTTGGTGTTGAATTATGTTGTTTCTCTCCCTCTTACATGCCTGGGTGGTACAAAAACAACAGTACAAGGTGATGGTATTTTTCTGTGTGCCATTACATCGATCTATATTCTTTCTTCTCTGTGCATATATTATCACAGAATTTGGGTCATTTCTTGGAAAATACAACCAATGGCTTGCAACTCAAGATTAACAATCTACATAATTGCACATTATTTTCCAAATACAGCCATAACAATTTTTAGCCATATCAAATGGAACTGATGGCCATTGTGAAGGCCGGATAGTGGTGAGCATACTCTGCTTACTGTTCACCACCCTTCCCTGCAGTGGCCATGATGAAGGGGGCAAATGAAGTTAGGGCATGCTGAGTAGGAATGAGTGCTGGGTGCAGTGGTAGTAAGTGTCCTTATTAGAAGCCACCCTGTTTCTCTGCATGGGCTGTCAGCAGAATCTGGCAGCTTTAAAGGCGACACGAGTATCTAATCTAGGCACCTAACCCCTAAGAGGTAACTAACCACTTATCTGTGATTTTCCGGTCATGTCTATTTTCTGTGTATTCGAATATTTTCCTGCTCCTGATTTCAGACAAGCATTACTTTCAGGGTGTCATTGCCTAAGGCACAAAAATTGAATGTGTAAACCCAATGAAATTTGGTAGAAAGAAAAATGTAGTCATACAATGTTTCATTACTAACCTTATACAGCATGGTATGCTTCAAATACTTGGGTAATGTCTTCCTAAATTTAACTTTTAACTAATACTTGCTAATAAGAATAATCTTAAGCTACCTAGTGTTTTCATAACCATCCTGACCAACAGTGATGTCACTACCGAAGGCATAAATAAGAATCTAGCAATTTTATTTTCACTGTGAAATACCTATTGCATTTACGTCCAAAGTGTGGAAGAAATAACTATAGCTGTGTGGTTAGACTGACATGGTTTGGCACTGACTAATGCATCAAGTTTTCTGTTAACAGTATTTCTAAATCTATTACATTATTAATATAATTGATAATTTCGCATGTGTGCTTTAACAATAGAAATCAGGTTTCTTGCATAGGTCTTCTGCATTGTCACTGTTCAAAACAAGATCTCTTTCAACAAAATGCCCACATCCGATGAGTGATGTTGAAATGCTAAGTGATTTGTAATTCTTTATAATAACTTTCACTTTGTTAATCCATTTCTGCCCTTTAGCATCTTTCAAAGCTTTAATGATCCATATAATTAAATTATAACTCAGAATGAGAACTTTCTAGAAATATAAAACCAGAAATATAGATTTTGTTTAAAATCAAAGCAATGTGATTAAAAGACAAGAGGTCAGACATGATGGAAATGGGGAGAGCCTGGACCTGAAACAAGAAGTGCTTCTGATAAAAAGAAGTGAGTTGAAGATGTGTGAGAGGACAAAGAACCACACCCCACAGGCCAAAGTCGAGATTAATTCACTTTCTAACTAAGACAGATGAGAATCATTGCACAGAAACCCACGGAGATGAGGACCATGCATCAAGCCCTGATGCCTATGGATCTCAAAAGCTACAAATGGCCAGTGAAAACTCATTAATTCCCCTTCAAAGGGGACAGTCTTAATGAACAGGGAGCAGGGCTCATGCAATCACATAGCTCAGACTTAGCGACCTTTCTGTCCAAAGAGTAAATGGTGTTGGATTCCTGCTATGAACAGAACTATAAGAGAAAAGAAAAAAATAAAATGAGGCTTCATAAAACACGTTGCTATTTTGCCGTCTAGAAAGAAATAACAGCACATTGCCCAGCTGATACCTTTAGATAAGGTCCCACTGTCCTCTGAGAAAAGGGAGTGTCTGAGAAGTGTGGTAAATTAGAATCTGGATTCACTGCTTTCATATTTTAGGAAAGGTGAAAAAGGCAAAGCTATGAAGTGACTGCAAACACACATGCTAAATATATTGTGAGGATTCCTATTGCTAGACAAACAAATCAGCCATGCTGTCCTAGGTGGTCAGAGGACAAAGAGAAGAGCTCATCCTCCCCCGCCTCAGCCCCCACCCCTCACACCGGCAGGGAGAAATGTCTTCCAGCTATTGCAGTGCAGGAGGCGCTTTGGAGGATGATCGGCCTGGTCAGGTCCATTCTAGCATGCCATTTTAGTAGAGCGCATCTGTTAGAATTTCTAGACTGATGCCTCACTGTCTGCTCCCCTGACACTTAATTTAAGACACTTAGCAGAGATCAGAATCTCTTGATACTATGTGTTATCCACAGATCAAGTATTTGGCCACATAATAATAGCTCTAGCTCCATCTAGCAGTTTCCACAGTAGCTCAGCTCTGATCCATTATCTGCAATGTCAAGGATTCATATTATCTTGGAATTGTAAACAAATAGCCAAAACTTGGATTAAACAGAAACTGCCCTTTAGTTTTCTCTTTCTACCCCTTAGAGGCTTTTATTGTATCTTCCTTACATCCCTTTCATCACTTTTTTGAAATTACAACAGTTCGTAGCTCTGTAGCACTTTCAAAATATGAAGGAGGAGGTTTTCCTAGACACCTCTGCCGAATGTGGAGAATCCATGCAGAGGAGTAATAAAAATTTAGAAAGCATCAACTCAATTTTATTTGGTTCCTGCTCCCTTTGACTATGTGTAGTTAAGCCCTGTGCGGTTATCTCTTTTACACTCAAAGCCCAAGCTGAATTGTTGTTTTGTTTTGATAATGACAGTACAGCTTGCCCAATCTTCCAAGATGACTTTTATATTAGACTATCTAAAAATTACTGAGCTCTGATCAGTGTGGCTCAGTTGGTTGGGTGTTATCCTGCAAACCAAAGGGTCGTAAGTTTGATTCCCAGTCAGGGAATACACCTGGGTTGCAGTTCAGTCCCCAGTTGGAGCACATACGAAAGTCAACCAATCGATGTTTCTCTCACATCGATGTTTCTCTCCCTCTCTTTTCCCCTTCCTTCCCCTCTTTCTAAAATCAATAACCATGTCCTCAAGTGAGGATAAAAATAATAATAAAAATTGCTGAAAGCCAGGCCATTGAAATTCCGGTCTTGTCTGTTGCCCAACCCTCTGGCATCCCAACCTTGTTTGTGTCTTTTCCACACCTTCTAGATAGTCTTTCCTGCCTTCAGTAGGGACACAGTCAAACAGTGCTGGGAAACAGCAGAGAGAAGCAGAGGGAAGCCCAACTGCATGTGCCTGGAGGAGCTCGGAAAGGAAGAGGTCTTTCTGTGAAGCTGAGTGCCAGTACAGAATCACACTGTGTTCGGAATACCCACTGAATGGAGTTGTAGGGAGAAGAGGTTTTAAAATAACATTTTTGTATTTATGCAACCACCGTGTGATAGTTGAAGTTAGTAGGGAAAAGCCAAGTGAAAGGCAAACATGCTATATATTCCACATACTCTAATCAAATATTCCCACTGCAACTTGTTTGTCCTAAATGTTATACACAGGAATTTAGGACAATATAACTCCTTCCTTTGAAAACAAGCACTTTTCCCTTCGGGCCACCACACCACAATACAATTGCAACCCTGGCGTGTGGGATGGGCCCGGGAAGCCGAAACCTCCCCTGCCTCACAGCTCCAGGAGCTCCCTCCAGGCCCTCTGCACGCTCTAGGAGTCCGCTCTGACTGTGTCTGTTTATAGCACCAGGGCAGGAAGAAACAAAGCAATTGTGAAGCTTGTTAAGAGGCAGTTCATATGATATTAAGGCTGACCTTGCCACTTCCAGTTCTATTTATTCTACTTCCTTCCAAACAAGGGCAAATCCTTCCTTTCAGGCCAAGAGCACCACTCCGTGGATGCAGTCTATGGGAACGCAGAAAAGTTCAAGCCCTCAGAGATTATTCATTACCCGAGTCTGGAAACAGTATTTACCATTTGCTCAAATGGTAGGTCTGTAAATCACATCTACTTGGCAGAGGGAGCAGATCTTTTTTTAGGTGTTTTTTGTTGTTGTTTACTGATCAAAATAATCCACTTCGGTGAGGCTTAATTTTGCCACACTCAGGAGTTAAAAAAAAAAAGTAACCCTTCCCCAAATTATAAATACATTGTATATACAAACATGGATTCATACATACATATATAGAATCCATACTATGTAGATTCTCCATGTCTATATAAATTTCTTTTTTTAAATATAAGAATTTCTTTTGTAAATTTGGCCATAGCACACCTTACAAATTCTGATCACCCAAGTATCTAACCCCGTCAGAAAGGGAACTACAGTTCACAGTTTGGTGTCAGCTGACTCAGGTGGTGTTTTGTTGCATTCCCTACGAAGTAAAGGCATTTCCTGAAGGCCCACAAAAGCCAGCAGGTGTATTACTAAATATAATAGGACATGTAGGTATGGGTTGTATCAGGTGGGGACAGAAAATGCTTTAGCAAGACTCAAGTTTGACTACTTTGAACAGAAAGAAGTTCAGCTGCTTGGCTTATTAACTTCCTCACTGAGAGCATGAAGGCATTTCACCGTCCCTTTGAATGGCATTCACACTGTCCACTGATTCTGGGAATGTGGAAATCAATGTGCCTCATGAAAACTTTTTCAAAATCCTCTTTTCTCTCAATGAAAGCATTTTATTTTTATTTTGTCCCTCAATTATCTGGTAATCTTCATCATTTCATTGACAAATATGCTATCTTTAAGACCTGCTGATTAAAACAAATATTATTGGAATGGTATAAGAACTGACAACTGATCAGGAGTGCTTACTTCGCTTTGCAAAGTTCCCCCTCTTGGTTAAAATGCCAATCTGCTCCTCTTGCACTAAATGGGGAGTGGGGGCAGGGGAGAAGGGTGGGTGATTGCTGTTTGGTTCATCACCCTGGTCTCCCCTCTCAGACCCTACTCCTCAGTCCTGGTCCTCACTATTCCCATCACCATGGCTCAGATGGAAGGTTTCAGCACCATGTCACAAAACGGGGAGGTACCAAAAAGCATCTTTAGTGCTTGTCAAGTTCATCCCATGTGTGGAGAACATGAGACTTTGGCTCCAAGTACATTTCTGCATTCATTCACTTGCTCATTCATTCATTCATTCAACAACTATACCCATACAACATGTTTTATAACTGTAGTGGATATAAATCTGAACAAAACTGGCTCTTATCTTCAAGTTGTTCAAAATCTCCTAGAGAAAATAAAACACATACTCAGATCATTCTAATACAGGACAGAGGGTGAGAAGGGCCACGGAAGATAACCAAATCGTTATGAGAGGACAGAGGGGGAATAAACCCTTCTGTCCCAGTGATGCAAGAGAACAGCATTGTAACATCTTGTAAGGTAGCTCACAAAACTGGGTCTTGAAGATGTGAGACCTCAGAGAGTAAGGAAAGGCATTCACACAGCAGGAAAGGCATGAGCAACGGCAGGCAGGCCAGAAAGGATATAAAGTCAGTCAGGGCCCAAAAAGCAAGTGGTGCAATTTGGCAGAAGTAGTTTATCTGAAGTGGAGCAAATGAAGGGAAGGGGATTGATCCTGGGGCTGATTTACCTAAAACACTCAAGAAAATATTTTCCAGACCACAATTTCAGGTTTCTGGGTATATGCACCACCACTGTTCCCTTTCTGGCAGAATCTTTTATAATGTTACCCTATTTACTTCTTTACTGATTCTTCCCAATAACAAAGCACTGGGGATTATTTTTGTCCATGTGCACTTGCACATGTCCATACTATTTCTTTAAAATATAGTCTTAGAAGAGCTGTAGGACGTGGCTTGTCCTGCCACTGTGGTGAACCAAGGAGTGCCCGCCCCGTAAGCAGAAGGAATAGGGCTGTTCCTCCTATACTCCCCACACTCGGTAGTCATTCAAAATCTTTATCAATTTGATAGGCCAAAAACAGTTATTGTATGACAGTCCTAACTTTCATTTATTATTAATGAGGCTAAGCATTTCTGTCAAATATTAGTGGCTATATACCCAACATATAAAATCCTTTCAATTGGATTTTATTAGTAAGAAGTGAATGAAGAAGAAAGCATCAGATTCATTTTCATTTTCCTTCCTGAAATGAGATTGTTAAACTATTGATCCTGAAACTACATTGCCTGGAAAATAAGGGAGGATGGCCTGATTTCCCATTGATTGCATCTATCCTCATCTTCGGTCTTGATGTGACTGGGAACAGCTGGCCTTTGGAAACTGACCATGCAGTAATGCATTGCACCCGAACCCCAGTTCTATGCCTTATCTCAGGATCTTTGAACCCTGACCTCCTTTTCTTCCAGCCCTTTGAAGCCTCATTAAAATTTATTTTCTCTAAAGGCATTTGTCATATTTTGCTTCAAATCTGTACTCATTTTTGCCTTTTACTAGGTAGTAAGCTTCCTTGAGAGCAAGTTATTTTGTCATATTCAAAAATCCTCTTTTCTCTCAATGAAAGCATTTTATTTTTATTTTGTCCCTCAATTATCTGGTAATCTTCATCATTTCATTGACAAATATGCTATCTTTAAGACCTGCTGATTAAAACAAATATTATTGGAATGGTATAAGAACTGACAGGGGAGACCAGGGTGATGAACCAAACAGCAATCACCCACCCTTCTCCCCTGCCCCCACTCCCCATTTAGTGCAAGAGGAGCAGATTGGCATTTTAACCAAGAGGGGGAACTTTGCAAAGCGAAGTAAGCACTCCTGATCAGGTGCCTGCAATGCCACCTCCAGTATTTTTGAATGGAAATAAATGTAACAGTTTTTAAAAAATTTATTTCCTTTTCTTGAAAACAATTCTCTTTTGTTGTTATGGAGAATCTCTTATTCTCGGAAAACTTACCCACACAAAAATAAAATCTCAAAAAAGATACAATCAAATTAAATAGCACAATGAATTAAGTAATGCCTTAATAAATAAGTAACACCCAAAGAGGATATTTTCTCCTCTCTAGAAATTCTGCTATCATTGAGTCATTAAACTATTTTGTATTCTAGTAGATGCAAATAAATACATATTTTTAAGGTACTTATCTTTTGATTCACAAATAAACTTGGTTTTTTTTACATATATGAGGAATATTTATTTAAAACCCCAGACTAAGTAGTTTCTAAATATAATACATATTTTATTTCTTCACTGAAAAGACACACCTCTGATGAGCACAGGGTTTCTGAAACAGAACTTTAATAGCATACTTAGCAAAGGAATAGTTGCCAGCTGACTAGCTATTGATTTAATGTTCCATCATTTCCATGGTTCAATCATGCCTACCATGGTGAATCAGTTGGAGCATCCTCAATGAACCAATAAATGAGCAATTTTCCCCACCAAAGGGAGCGATTTCCTGTGTGGCAAAGGCATACATAACTTATCACAAACACTGTGAAGCTTCAATACAGCATTGATGTACCTTGGACTATCTAACCTTCTTCTTAGTTATGGTTTATTCTTCTAATTGCCACTTGCCACACACAAAGCTTTTTTTTTTTTTTAATTTGGGGGCATATGATCTATCTCTGCTTGACCTCAGGGACCATTTCTTAGACAATTTATCTTTTTCTATGGCATATACTGGGTAGTCAATAAGAATTTGTCAAATCAGAATCATATGTGAACAGAATAGGGCCAGAGTTTGCCTGATGCCTGTCGTTCTCAGCCCTGGATGCCCACTAGAATCATATGGGGAACTTTTTCAGAACTATCCAGGCCCCATCCCAGAGCTGTGGATTTCTCTGGGTCTAAGGTAGGTCTGAGCATGCCACCCAGACCCTATGTTTCAAAGACTCTGCTGGTGATTCCAATGGACAGCTAGGGTTGAGAATCACTGCTATAAGCCATTGTGATATAGAAGACAGGCAGGTAGAGCAGCAATTGGTTGAAAAATTACTATCATTTTGCCTTCTCTCAGAGCAGCAGTTCACAAAGCATCGCCTCTAGGTCAGCAGCATCAGCATGACCTAGCAACCCACCCTCCTGGGGACTCTGAGGCCTGCCTGCTGTGGTTTGAGAACCATTACAACAAAGAAATAGGTTGAAGTAAAAATGACAATGATGGCAATATCTTAGAGAAATTAATTTCAAGTACATTTAACTCAAAACATATTTCAGATTATGCTTCATGAAACAACTCTTCTGGCCCATAGTTTTTCTTAGTCATATCCTTTGGCACCTAAAAGAAAGTAAATTTCAGCATATACAGTATAAAAATACTCTGTTAGACCAGACAGTGCCAATGGCTGCAGTCAGCATTCCCCACACACAGAAAGAAAGACTGGCCGGGAGGAGGGCAGCAACGCCACTCTATCCACCCCTGTCCCATTGCTCTGTGCTTTGTGGTGGCCCTGAATGCTTGGGCAAGAGATCTGTTACTCAACTTTGGTTTCCACTCATTGTAAAATAAAAGGCGGCAGGAACTTCAAACCACGAACCCAACTTTCTAAACAGGTTTGCAGAGCTTCTTTAGAAGCCAGGTTCATAAGTCATTGTTTCTCTGTTCCCAGACATGGAATGGTGAATTCATAATGAGGACACCCTCCAACCTGTCTTATAAAATGTGCTTCCTCCTCGAGTGCTCCACACTGGATCCGACTCAGCCTTGGAGGGTGAGGGGCAAGAGGTGTAGTGACAGTTGGTGGTGGCAAGGGGAAGTGACAAAGGGAAACTTGGGGGTTGGTGGCAACAGCAGAAGTAGTGACTGGCAGCACATGATGTGGTGAGGGGTGAAGCCATGACTATCACACCCCACCATGACAGGCACCTTGTCTGACACACCTTTATCCAGGATCCATGGAGGACAGGCAGATCCATATTGCTGGTTTACAGGTGATTAAGGCCGAACATAAAGTAAGATTGGCTGGCAATGTGGACCTCTAAGATTTCTCCAAGTGCAGCCCTTGTGCTCCTGCATTGAAATCACCAGAAGCACTTAAACTGAGCTTTCTGGACCCCTTCCCAAACCTACTGAAGCAGGATTTCTGAGGGTGGGCTGTCCAGAAATCTGCACATTAAACAAGTCCCTCATGCGACTCTGGTACAGGCGTTCCTTGAGATCTGACTTTCAAAAAGATGCCTGGACATAATTTTGTTGATTTGAAATTTGAAGTTACTTAACGTTCAATATGGACTCTATGCACACAACTGCCAGAGATATAGAAATAAGTCTTAAGATATATCACCTTACAAAGAGGAATTGACCACAACACTAATAGTAACAGTGGTGGCAGCAGCAGTGGCAGTGGCACTGACAAACAAACCCGCACTAAACTGTGACAAGGTAGAATGAGGTAGGAAAAGTGACAAGGCTTGTGAGCATTCTGATGAGACAGATGAAAACTCAGCGTTCAGGAAATGCATTGGGAAGGAGGGAGCATTTCAGAATTTTAAATAATTTTTC
Organism: Micronycteris hirsuta; assembly: GCA_004026765.1. NCBI lineage: Eukaryota > Metazoa > Chordata > Mammalia > Chiroptera > Phyllostomidae > Micronycteris > Micronycteris hirsuta. The sequence goes on along the minus strand of PVJI01006232.1, from coordinate 7,640 downwards.
TAAAACAGAAATACATGTATAACAGTAGTCTGTGTTACTTGTAGACATCTGAAGTCATGGAGAGGATTTCAGCAGGAATGGGAAAGAGCAGAATTCCAGGGACAGGGAACAATATAAGCAGCACTGTGTATTGACTAGTAGTTCTGCCTTCTCTGGAATCTACTCTTAGTAGGAATCCTCCAGAGTGTTGGAGTTAGGAAATAGGTTCCCTTTCTGGCTTGCTGATGCTAACTTAAATTTATTGTGTCCAGTGACTTTTTTTTTGGTAACTTTCTTCTGGTTCCATAATGTGTATAAAATTGGGGTGGCATCAAATAATTAGACAAATAAAGATAAAACATAATGTTGCTTTAAGGGACATAATGATGCTTTAAAGACATCTGCAGTTCACTTTGAAATACACCCAAAAAATGACAGAATGATAGAAGAATGGGTAGATGAATAGGTAGGTGATAAACAAGCTTAATAATATGGTAATAGTAGAATATAGGTGATGGGTATACAAGTATTCCCTGTAAAAATGCTTTCAATTTTGCTGTGTTTTAGAAATTTTTCATAAGAAAACGGGGGAACGGTGATAGTGTTCCCATAGGTCACATGACCGTGAGCAGGTTTCCACTTGCCTGGGCTTCACTCCACTCTGCTATCAAGGGGGCTAAACTAGTTAATCTCCAAGTTCCCTCTGGTTCCCAAATTCTCTCATTCACTCTTCCCTTCTGACAGAAAACACAAGAATTACTACCTCAGAGAGGCGGTCATTGAAACTTCCAGAACTTAGCTCAGCTAATAAAGGTAGTTAGTCTTCCTCAGGGCATGGCAGGGATGACCTAACTCAGACCCAGACGGAGCTACCCTGCCGTCTGCAGTTCTAGAGCAGGTGCTGTGCGAGTCAGACCTTGAAATTTGTTTTGACACCAGCCACCTGTTGCTGTGATTGTGTGGCTGTTTTCCTGGCTTATGGGATTTTACTTCAGCTGTTGTTCTCAGGCGAGTTTATTTCCTCTAGGAATCTACCCAGTCCACTTGCCCTAAACTTAGCATTTGTGTATGGATCTTCCGGAGACTGATTCAACTACGCAACACTGAATTGTCTGCCAGAAGTCCTCTGGTCGCCCACAGACTTCAGAAACAGATTTTTAAGGAGGAAAACTAAGAATCCTCTTTCAAGTCTTTTGTTGCAGATAATGATCTCTTTGAATTTTGCTTCAGGAAGAAGTAGCACAGGATCAGATATACGAGACTTTTCCCCTGCTAACAGAGAGCATTGTGCTGAGTCAGCACTTCCCTAGCATTCATTGCTTTGCTGAAAATTCTTGTGCCTGTCAAATTTTGGCGCAGGCTAACCTTATCAGACAAAGACTCAATTTTTATCTGGTAGTTTGAAGGGCATTACACAATTTGGGAATTAAAATGGACTTCATGATTAACTAGTCCAACCCTTCATTTTAGAACTGAGGCATGTGAAGCTCATTGACATTATTACAAATAAACTTGCTCAAGATCATAAACTTTATTAAGGAGGCAGCTAGAAATCTACTTATATTGCAGAGTGTACCTGTATAAAGGGGAAAATACCAAAAAAAAAAAAAAGGCTTTAAAAGCTTTGCTTATAAACATTGTTTTCTTTAAAAAAAAAAAATAGTCATGATATTCTAGTTTCCTATTGCTGCCTAATAAACCACCACACAAGTGAGTGGCTCCAAAGAAGAGTGTATTTGTCTGCTGTGGTTCTCTGAGAGAGAATAATACTTACCTCACCTGAGCAGTTCTCACTTGGGTGTTTCATGCAGTTGGAATAGGTAGTGGCTGGGGTAGGACACCTAAGAAGACTTTTTATCTTTACTCACGTGTCTGGTACCTGAGCTGGATGGCTGGAAAAGCCAGGGGCTAGTCAGACCTCTCCATCTCCCCATGTGAATAGACTGGACTTCTGACACATGGCAGCTGGCTTCCCCCAGATCACATGTTTCAGGGGGACATTCTGAGGCATCTTATGATCCAACTTCTGCTAGATTTTACTGGCTACACAGGACTAGCCAAGATACATGGGAAGGGACCATAAAAGGCATGAATACTAGGAGTCAGAGCTCACTGCGGACCATTTTTGGAGACTAATAATGACACATGACATCACCAGTACTCTTTAGAGATGAAGTGTTTTAATATATTAATACATAAAACTGAGAAGTCATTTTAAAATCTATGACTTATGCTTGGGTAATGATGGAAGAACGTAGAGTTTAGAGTTAGAAAAGCCTGAATTCCACTCTAAGCACTATCACGTAGTATGAGACCTCAAACAAGTAATTTAATTACTTTGAGTCTAAATTTCAATGTGTATATAATTAGAATAACACTTAGTTCAAAGTGTGATCTGTAAAAATTAAATAATGGAGGTTAATCTCTTCACACATAATAGTTGCTCAATACATTTAGTTCCCCTTACCCTCGGCCATCTTTGGAATCCAGAAATCTAGTGAGGTATTTATTTTTAGAGAGAGGGGAATGGAGGGAGACAGAGAGGGAGAGAAACAGCAATGTGTGGTTGCCTCTCACATGGCCCTCACTGGGGACCTGGCCTGCAACCCAGGCATGTGCCCTAACTGGGAATCGAACCGGGACCCTTTGGTTCCCAGCCCACGCTCAATCCACTGAGCTACACCAGCCATGGCTCTCTAGTGAGGTATTTATTGAGCACATGTTTGAGTGTCCAGTGGGCCAGGTTCTGTGCCAGGAGATGGGGACTCAAAGGTTAATAAGACATGTTCCCTTCCTTCAAGGAGCTCATATTCTGGGAAGAAGGGAGAAGGGTGGGGGAAGAAAGTATAAACATGCATGTGCCCTAATGAGTGAGGGTCTATAATGAATGTAGACTACATGCTAGTTTGGGAGAACAAAGGAGGAAACGGTCCACTCTATAGAGGAGCCCTCAGGGAAGGCTTCCCAGAGAAGAGAATAATGAGCAGTACCACGAAAAACAGGAGTTTACAATATGCAGGAGTTGGGGAAGGGAAAATCGGTAGGACAGAAGTAGCACGTGCAGAGGCACAGAAGTACAAAATATCACCAAGAGCACTGAAGCAAGGAACAATGGGAGATGAATTCAGGTAGAAGCACAGATAGGGGGCTATTTTGGAAGCATCGTGGTAGCCTAAGCAAGAGAGCACAAAGGCCGGAGGTAGAGCTGTAGTGGAGATGAAGAGGCGAGGGATTAGAGAGAGATCTAGGGAGTAAAATGAAATGATTGGCTGGCCATCCAAAGGGAGGAAAGAAGGAATCCGCAGACATTGCCTAGACTTCTGGCTAGGATGATGCAGTGGATGGCATACTCGTTAGCTTATAGAGTGTATAGCTCATTGAGTGAAGGAAGAATGGGTGGGTGGTAATGAATTTGGTTTTGAACACACCAAGCTTGAGATGTCTGCTGGATATTCAAAGAGAATTGTTCCACATTCAGTTGAATTTATGAGTCTGGAGTTTGTGGGAGTTGGTTGGGCAGGAGAGAGAGATTTGGGAGTTACTTGACAATTTGAAGACATCTTTTTAAAAGTTAATCTTTTCCAGGCTAGCCAGGTAAATAAATGATGTCTGAGGTTGTAATGATTGTTTTAACAGCCTTAGCTTTGGGCTGGAAAGACTTTTTCTAAAATTTTCTTCTTAATTAAAAGATGTAAACAAAGGAAAGTAAGCTTAGCAGTCAGTACAGGATTGCAGGAGTATGAGATCTGTCCAGAAGGTATCCAGTCATTTAACATGAAAAATAGAGACATTTATTGAAGAAGATACAAGAAACATTGTACACAGGACAATGATGCCTCGGTGCTCTTCAAATGTAGAACTGAACCTCAACAGTTCTCCCAATTGTCATCAGCTTCCCTGTCATACTTCCCTGAATCTCATCAACGATCTGAAATCTCTTCCCTTTCAAAGGCGATTTTAGTTTTGGGAAAAGCCAGATGTCGCAGGGCACCAAATCTGGGCTGTAGGGGGTGCTGAGTCACCTAGGTGATTTGATGTTTCGCCAAAACACTGCACGAGACAGTGATGAAGCTACCAATCACCAATTGCCCACAGCCGCAGCCTCCTTTATCATTTGAATAGTTTCCACAGGAAACGTTCCAGAGGAATGGAGAGGAATCCCTCTCCATTCAGAATCCAGAGGACTGTTCAAGCTTAAAGCGAAATATGATACAGATTCATTGATACCTCAGTCATTTTTAATGCAACGGCTACACAGTACACATGCTCACTCTATGGTGTCTACCACCCTCAATGACTAGTAGAGTGAGGTTGTCATTGTTCATGCATGTGCATTCCAGTCCACTCTCCTTCGCTGCCACGTTACATCGATGTCATGCCAACATTATCATTATACTAAGAATGGCTGGACTTTTTCCAGACAGACCTCATATACTACACAGACCAAACATCTGACAATGACCACAGCAGAAAAAAAAAATTTTAATTCCTATATTGCAAACTAAAAGTACCCATCACACCTTAATTGATGGTTCATTTAGTTAATTCCATAATAATCACAACTACATCATTTACAGGCATACATTGCAAATATTGTGGGTTCGTTTCCAGACCCCCACAGGAAAGGGAATCATAATCTTTTTGCTAGTAGAGGGTCTTGCCTTCGATTTGTAAAAAACACATCTGTGAAGGCAATAAAGTGAAGCACAATAAAATGAGGTATGCCTGTGCCCAAAACAGTTCATGGAAATGGAATTTGATTCTTCCAGTTTATAAGGGTAGCACATAGTTAGGATCTAATAAAAGCGACAGAATTATTGAGACTAGTTTAACTATTTTCACCAAAGATCAATATCATTTGTACTTAGTCTTCTCAAGTCCTTGTAAGAGCAGTCATTAGGAAGGAGGGGCTGTGAGTTCTAATCCCCATTCTCCTACTATCCAACATAATTGGTTCTCAAATGTTTGGAAGCTTCAGAATCTCCTAGAAAGCTTTCTAAAATCCAGAGTTCAGAGCCTCAACCTGTTATTCTCATGTAGTACGTCTGGGTTAGGGCCCAGGTAGCAGCAATTTTAACAAGTATCCCAGGTGATTCTGATAAAACTGTATGACCATTGGCAAACCAAACCATTTCTTAGGGCTCAGTTTCTTCATCTATAAAACGGGAATTACACCTCCCTTGCCTACTTTGGGGGGCTTTTTTGATGTCCAGAACTCCAGTGATATATGCAAAGGGCTTGGAACGCTGTGTGTCCTCCACACAGATAAGATGTTGGTATTGTCTAGGGCGGTGCATCAGAATCTCCTGAAGGCCTTTTTAGGACAGATTGCTAGACTTGACAATACTGAATCAGAGTTCCTGATTCAGTATGTCTAAGATAGAGCCTGAGAATTTGCCTTTCTTTCAAGGGATGATGATGCCGCTGGTCTGGGGACCACTCAGAAGCACTGTCCTTAGTCCAATTAACTGAAAACTACTGAGTCGGTTCAAAGGGTTCCTGATCTTACCTTAGAATTGTCTGGGCACAGGTTCTTGCTGTTCATGATCCCCAAAACTTTGTTCATTCATCCAATAAATATTTACTGAGCATCTTCAAAGTGCCAGCCTTGCTTTGGGCACTGGAAATACAACCCTCAACATAATGACCCAAAATTTAATTAATAAAATAAATCCAGATAACAGTAAGTGCCATGAAAAATCTAAAACAAGGTAATGGGATAGAGTGGCTGGGTTGGGGGTGGTTCCTCATACAAAATGGTGAGGGAAGCCTCCAAAGAAGTAACAATGAAGGTGAAACCACAGTGAAATAAAGGATTTAGCCACACCAAAGGGGGGCAAGGGCACTCCAGGTAAACTGAACAGTGAGTGCAAACACTGGGATGCTGGAATTAGTGACTGAGCAGCAGAGCGCTACGGGATAAGACTGGAGAAGTGGGCAGGCAAATAATGTAGGATTCTGCAGACCTTGGTGGTATAGAGTATGAGTCAGGTCTGTAGCATGGTATATATTAGCCCTTTCCAAACTTAAACAGGCATGCAAATCACTGAGTCTCCCCTTAAATGAACACTCTGACTCAGTAGTCATAGGGAAGGGCCTAAGAGTCTACATTTCTACCAAGCTAGATGCTGCTGATCCTGCTGCTGGGATCCAGACGACACTTTGAGAAGCTCCAGCATAGAGAAAATGCTAGGGAAGTAAATAGCTTCTGTCATCCTTTAATTAAGAAAAAGTGGGGACTTCCAGACAAGATGGAGGTGTAGGTAGACACACTGTACCTCCTCCTACAACCAAAAGAAGGACAACAAATTTTTTTAAATTATTTTATTATTGTTCAATTACAGTTGTCTGCATCCTCTCCCCTCCCCTCCCCCACCCCCTCCAAACCCACCTCCCTCCCCTGCCTCCACACTCCCCCTTGGTTCTGTCCACGTGTCCTCGACAACAACAAATTTAAAAACAAAAAACAACCAGAACCTACAGAAAATCAAACTGCATGGATGTCCGACCACCAAGGAGTTAAAGAAGAAACATTCATCCAGACGGGTAGGAGAGGCAGAGACAGGCAGCCAGTGGAGAGGACCCATGACAAGGTGGCAGCTGGAGGACCGGGCAGTCCCACACTCGCATGTGGACAAACTGGGAGGAACAACTGGACAGGAAGACAGACCACACAACCCAGGATTCCAGTGCGGGGAAATAAAGCCTCAAAGCCTCTGACTGAAAACACCTGTGGGAGTTGAGGTGGCAGTGGGAGGAACTCCCAGCCTCACAGGAGAGTTCACTGGAGAGACCCACAGGGTACAAGAACATACCTGAACCCACCCACTCCGGAGTCAGCACTGCAAGGGCCCAATTTGCTTGTGGGTAGTGGGAGAAGTGACTGAAAGCCTGCTGAGAACTGAGCAAGCAGCACTGTTCCCTCTCAGACCCCTCCCCCACATACAGCACCACAACACAACCATGTGGGTTACCCCACCCTGGTGAACACCTAAGGCTCCGCCCCTTACTAGGTAACAGACGCACCAAGACAAAAAAAAAAAAATGGCCCAAATGAAAGAACAGATCAAAGCCCCAGAAAAAATACAACTAAGCAATGAAGAGGTAGCCAACCTATCAGATGCACAGTTCAAAACACTGGTTATAAGGATGCTCCAGGAACTCACTGGGTACTTCAATAGCATAAGAAAGACCCAGGTAGCAATGAAGGTTGCATTATGTGAAATAAAGGAAAATCTACAGGGAACCAACAGTGATAGGAAGGAAACCAGGACTCACATCAAGGGTCTGGAACAAAAGGAAGAAAGAAACATCCAACCAGAACAGAATGAAGAAACAAGAATTCACAAAAAATGAGAAGCTTAGGAACCTCCAGGACATCTTTATATGTTCCAACATCTGAATCATAAGGGTGCTAGCAGGAGAAGAGGAAGAGCAAGAAATTGAAAACTTATTTGAAAAAATAACAAAGGAGAACTTCCCCAATCTGGCAAAGGAAATAGATTTTCAGAGAGTCCAGGAAGCTCAGAGAGTTTCCAGGAGTCCCAAAGAAGTTGGCCCCAAGGAGGAACACACCAAGGCACATCATAATTACATTACCCAAGATGAAAGAGAAGGAGAGAATCTTTTTTTTTTTTTTTTTTTAAGAGAGAGGGGAAGGG